>MU269988.1:19180560-19423588 GCA_021432705.1 Caranx ignobilis
GTTAGTGGCGGCAGCAGCGCAGGATTGCAGGAGGCTCGTCCGTCCCCGGATTGGCTAATGACCCGCGGAGGCGCTATATATGGCCAAAGATGGAGCGTTAAAAGGGGCAGTAGCAGCAGCCGGCGTTCCTCAGCCTCCTCAACTTCCAACCAGCCATTATCCCTTTTGTTCTTGCACGTGTAAATTGAGAAGTGACTTGTGGTAGGGTGAACCGCCTTTTGATTTAAACCTTTTTCTCCTGTGTTTGTTAAGCCAGGAAGGTTATTCTATGTTGTTTTGTTCTTGGTTCAGGTTAGAGCTTGTTTTTTTTTTCTAAGATAGAATTGTTATGTTTATTATGTTGGCCTTGGTTCTCCCTGAAGTTCTTTTTCTGTCACTTCTGTTATTTGTTTCATCATTATCCTCCCTTAATTGTAAATAAATATCGTTTTTTTGATAACCTGGTACTCCTGGCTGCTTGGGACTTGGGGAAGTTGGGCCTACTTCAAGTTATGCTTCAGCACCCCTAGGCTGGGCATGACAATGGGGTGTTCCCCTCTTCCTTTTTGGACGTCACTTTCCTTTGTTGACCCCTCCTCCAGCCGGTAGGCCTCAGCTTGCAACCCCTTTTTTCAGTTGGGCTCCCTTCATATTTATTTTCTTATTGTCCCAGACCTTGTGCTTATTTTCACAATAAAGTGTTGTATATCATTTTCGAACTCCGTCTCCTAACCTCCCTGATTTGAACAAACCTGTGTCCTATTACAATAGTTGATAATTGACCTTTCCTATGGGTCATGATAAAAGAAAAGATCTGTTGAGATAACTTAGTAAATCATCCCTCGTGCCGCCATATATATATATATATATATATATATATATATATATATATATATACAGTCATGGAAAAAATTATTAGACCACCCTTGTTTTCTTCAATTTCTTGTTAATTTTAATGCCTGGCTCAACTAAAGGTACATTTGTTTGGACAATTATAATAACAACAAAAATAGCTCATGAGAGTTTAATTCAAGAACTAAGAACTATTCATTTTCCATGGTTTTCTTGATAATAACCAAAATTACTGAAATTCTTACATCAATAGCTATGGCATTGTACCGCCAAAAACACTACTTTTAAGCATTCCATGTTTTCTTTTCTGTTTGCTTTAAACACATGATACACACAAGAGTTAATACTTGATTGCATAACCATTGTTTTTGATGACTGCAGCCATGCGTCTTGGCATGCTCTCCACCAGCTTCTGACATTGTTCTGCTGTCACAGCAGCCCATTCCTGTTGGACAAATTCAAACAAATTTTCTTTGTTTTTGGGCTTGTGGTTCTCCATCTTGAGTTTGATGATTTTCCACAGGTTTTCAATTGGATTAAGATCTGGTGATTGAGCAGGCCAAGGCATGGTGCGAATGTTGTGGTTCTCCATCCAGGCTTTAACTGACCTTGCCGTGTGGCAAGGGGCATTGTCTTGTTGGAAAATCCAGTCATTCGAGGCAGGAAAGAGTTTTCCAGCTGATGGAAGAAGACTGTTTTCAAGGGTAGTCCTGTACATGACCTGGTTCATTTGGCCTTGACACAATTGCATTTGCCCTGTTCCACTCAGACTGAAACAACCCCAGATCATGACTGATCCACCCCAATGTTTTACTGTAGGGGCAAGACAGTCTGGGTTGTAAGCTTCTCCAGGCTTCCTCCTAACCAGTAAGTTGGCTGGAGTGGGCATCAATTCAAAATTGGATTCATCACTGAAGAGAACCTTAGCCCAATCATCAACAGTCCAATCCTTGTGGTCTCGAGCAAAGAGTAACCGGGCCTTCCTCTGCCTTTCATTGATGAAGGGCTTCTTGCGTGCTCTGTGCGACTTCAAACCAGCTTCAACAAGTCGGTTTCGAACTGTCCTTGCCGAACAGGTCACATTTCTCGACAGTGCCCACTCATTTTTAAGGTCCCTGGAGGTCTGACGACGATTCCTGACACAGGAACGGATGAGTGCACGGTCATCTCGTGGTGTAGAAAGACGTTTCCTGCCACGGCCAGGTAGCACTTTGGTAGTGCCATGTTCAGCTTGTTTTTTTTTGTTGTAATGAACGGCTGTCTTGGAGATCTTCAGTTTTTTCGCTACCTGTCTCTCACTCATGCCAATTTCCAGCAGTGCCAAGATGGCTGCCTTTGTGGCTTCACATAATTCTTTTGTTTTAGGCATTATGTGAGAGCTGACAACTTCTGAGTTGTGCTACAGATTGAATGTAAGCAGGAAACCACTCTAGGCCTTTGCATGTGCAGTGCTGCTTGTGACATGAAATGGCCTCTTATATACCCTGGGAATCAATTAAGCTTAAGAATGTCAAATAGGACATAAAGTATTATGTGACCAGCTGCATTTTTTGTTGTGTTCATTGTATTATACATTTAGTGGTACCAGATATTAGAATGAACAAGAAATTGAAGAAAACAAGGGTGGTCTAATAATTTTTTCCATGACTGTATATATATATATATATATATGTATATATATGTATATATGTATATATATATATATATATATATATATATATATGTATATATATGTATGTATGTATGTATATGTATGTGTATATATGTATATATATGTATGTATATATATATATGTATATGTGTATATATATATATGTATATATATATATATATATATATATATATATGTATATATATATATATATATATATATATATATATGTATATGTATATATATATGTATATATGTATATGTATGTGTATATGTATATATATGTGTATATATATATATATATATATATATATATATATATATATATATATATATATATATAGTTTCTCCAGTCTATATTTCACCACTGGCAGCCAATGAAATTCAATGGATCCAAGTTGCACCAGTGTGGAGTTTTAATATAGACTGGAGAAACTCATCCACTCGTCTTCCAAGGAGTTCTCAGTTGTTTGGCAAGAAAATTAATAATCATAAGCTCTGATGAAATATGGATAAAAGTAAAAAGGGGGGGACTTTGAAAAGCTGGAAGTCCTCAGTGTAATGAGGATCTTTGAGATCAAAATGCCTCAGTGGAGGAAGCTTATGACCTCGGCCTGTATTTCCGATGACACCATTGGCGGTAAGCAGCTCATCTCTGGTTGGTGATGTTTGGGAAGAATTTCAGCCCCAACATAATCTGTCATGGGTTTAGGAGTGTAATCCACTGATCTGATCAAATGCAGCTCAGTAATCCAATTTCTGTCAGTTAAATTTGGAATAGCGTAGTATCTAGTTAATCTCTTCTTAATCACCTGCATTAGGCCTATAACCAACAGAAGAGTAAGCTCCACTAATTAGACTGTTGTCTTATTCAGAGCACATGCACATTTCCAAGGCAACAACACCATGTGGTTTGGCTTCATGAAAGTGGATCCTCTGAAGCAGATAACAGTAAAACATGTACCGCTGGTATACTGAACCAGATCAACCTTTCCTTAGTCACAGGCTATGTGCCACAGTCCTTTAAGGTGGCTGTCATTAATCCTCTACTTAAAAAACCCTCTCTTGATCCAGATGTATTAGCCAACTATAGGCCTATATCCAACCTTCCCTACTGTTAGGGAAGAATTTCACTTCTCCGTATAGTTTGTGTAGTTAAAGGTCAATCCCTCTTCATTTATAGGTGAAAGTTGAGAATTAGATGTTTTCTTTTAGATATATTGCTAGAGACAGTTTATCTGACCTGTACTCTCTCCTAGGGCATGCCAAGGCCATGCTCATTCCTCTGGCGCCTTCGCCAGATAACACTCTGAGTGAGAGAGGCCGTTGTTGTTCTCGCGTCACCTGGATGGTGTGAGTCTTTATCTTAATGTTTATGCCCAATAGCCAATGGAATGTTAGCACATCTCCCTTTGGGGGCTCGGTCCACCTTCCTAGTATATGAATCTGAACTTTGCAGCTTGGCCCTCAGAATTGAGGTGGCATCACGCACTCATGTTGTGTCGGTGACTCTTCTGTTCTCCTCGATCGAGTATATTAAACTTCTTCAGTATAAGACATCCAAGACTCCGGTGCTTCTTCCTGCATCATCACAGAATTTCTCCCTAACACCTACGTCTCTAAGATCCTTGAGAAGGTTGTCCTAGTGCAGCTACATGAACATCTGCACAGTAACAAGCTTTTTGAAGCTTTCCAATCTGGATTTAGAGAACACCATAGCACTGAAACAGCACTGGTCAAAGTCTCCAACGATCTTCTTATAGCTTCCGACAGAGGTCTTGTCTCTGTACTTGTACTTCTGGACCTCAGTGCTGCATTTGATACCATCAATCACAGCATCTTGCTGCAGAAACTAAAACATGAAAGTGGGATTAAAGCTGGGGTTGGTAATCCTGTTCCGAAACACTTTTTGTTATACTGGGTGAAATGGTCCTTCTACCTTCTGAGTAATCAATACATTATGTATTCAGAAAAAGGAACGAAAATAATCAGTCCTCTGTGGCAGCTGCAGGACTGAAAAAACTCTGACCAATCCAAGCTCCTCGGTGCGAAGAGCAAAAACCAATCAGATGCCTTCATGTCTAGTTCTGTATCTGCCCCCCTCGATCCCTGTCTCCGACGCGTGTGCACAATCTTCACGTGTCGCTGTTGCTGTATATATATAGTACTCCTCCTGCCGCTTTTCATTTTCATACGGTGCGCATTGCAGTTTGTGGGGGTGTGGCTTGGACGTACAAACTGACGGGAGGTGGAACTCAGAGGAAGTGCAATTTTCAAATCTTGGTAGCTCTCCAGGATTACCAACCCCAGCTTTAAATAACAGCAGGTGAATGCAAACATGGAAACAAAATGGCAGAGCCTAAACACGTAGCTACCTGCTACATGCTGTTGCAGGGAACTGCCGTGCGCTGTGGGGAATTTGCAGTGATGCGGGAGAATGATCTTGCTATGCAGGGGAAAGCTATTATGATGCAGGTAGGTGGGCCATGTGATGCAATGCGGGGACATGGCATGCGATGCAGGGATATGCCATGTGATGCGGGGATATTGCGTGTAATATGTGTTGCTCAGCAGGGACATGAATGATGTGATGCAGGGAAATAGCCATCTGATGCAGGGATCTGGCATGCGATATGTGTTGCTTAGCAGGAACAAGAATGATGGGATGCAGGGAAATAGCCATCTGATGCAGGAATAGGTTCGTATGATACGCTGAAATGAAATATGATGAAAGAAAAGAGAGACAGGATTCAAATTAAGAAACAATAGCAACAGCTGAGAAATGAGAAAACAAAATTAGAGATACCACCACCAGAGATATACATGACTTACAGCAATGTTATGGTTTCAGCGATCGTTGAGCAGCAAGCAGAATCTGGGTGAATATAAGTGGAGTAGGCAGAAGAAGACCGCGTCCCAACTGCTGGAGGGATGCAGAGGAGATGCCTTGCATTGTGGCTGTAGTGGCAGCACCTGTTCGAAATGAGTGGCCTGAACACTGGAGGAGAACCCTTTTAAAATGCTGACTGAACCGGGTTTTGGACATTAGCAACGAATATACTGACACTTAAAATGACAGAAATCAGTACAATATAAATGCAAGAACAATTTTCATCAGTATAGGCCTCAGAGAAGTATTTACAAAAGCACAGAAAAAGAAAACAAAAGACACCCAGGCAAAATTGTAAGATTTAACAGTGGAAGCAGCTAGCCCTTCCTCATATAGACCCCGGCTGACTCTAAACAACTGTCGAGTGGGACCACCACTAATGAAGAGTTAGCTTGTTCAGGGGAGGAACGGGAGTAGGATGAATGCAGGCATCCGGACCGTGTCTCTGAAATTGCAATTGCTGTAGCCGTAATGGCATAGCACCACGATTCGTTTGCGCTGCCAGCAGTGACCCCAAACTTGGCAAGCTACCGCAATTGGGAAGATTTCTTACAGGGCTGAAGATAATTGAGACAGATAAGGAGATACAATTCCATTTCTCCACAGCTGAGACCAAAATCTCAGATGGGAGCGCAGCCCTCATCCAGAGATACATGGAAGTTAGGAAGTAAGGAACTGATGAGGCTAAACTGAACAGTGTTGCAACTGTAGTTTAGTGATGCTTTTGGCTGACATGAAAGCCTGAGTGATTTCACGCATCTTTTGGAGTCAGGCACTCTGTGATGACGGCTTAAACTAGCCAATCTCCCTGCCTGGCTAGTTTTATCAGCTTTATATGGTGGCGTAATGGAGTGAAAACGGAAGGGGAGGAATCAAGCTATTGAAACTCATGGGATCGTGAAGCTGATGAATCAAAGATTAGTCTTTTCTTGTCAGAATATTTCCTGGTGGCAAGCCTATGGGGCTGGTGTGAAGCAGAGAAAAAGGAGGTGAGTCGAAGGGCCGATTAAGTAATCTTAATTTATTATTTTCCCTAACAACTGAGAAACTATCTCTGGCTCTTTATTGGCTGAATAGAGATTTTTTGATATAAATTGAGTCCACAGATGAGATTAAGCCCTGTGAAAGTCCAGTGAGCAGGTGATTTGCGGGTACAGTGTCCGGGTAGGATGACAGTTCGGCGCCAGATAGGAGTTAACGAGAGTGGATGGATGAAAGCTTAGGATGGGTGAGAGCTGCGCCGGCTCGCTTGACGAGAGCAAGCCAGATGAGTGGGGATCAGGCGGCGGGGACACACTGATCTCGGGTGCGCGTCCTTGCACGCGCTGCAGACGTGAAGAAAATTACAACTGGGGTAAGTGTACACGTTTTCAAGTTGTTACATATGGGCCTGTTATTAAATAACTCCACCTTTCTATCACGACTGTCTGTCAGGGAGCGGGAAGCCGGAGTGTCATGGAGGGGTCCTGGACTCTCGGTTGCTGAAGCTGGTGTAAAAAAGGTAACTGGGGACACAGCGTATCAGAGTGACCTACGCATCCACAAATGTGGCATGATACTGCCTGAGAACCCCCGATGAGCATGATGAGCATCTCGGAGTCCAAAATGGCCCAATTTCGCCGAATATTTGACTGTTGGATGTAGAGGGCTGCTTTGCTAGAGAATGCTTTGTGATACTGATAGAATATGATTTTCCCGTATCTGAGATTCAGATCTTGAATCAGTGCCAGATAGGCATCCAACTCAGCCCTTCTATTGGGATAAACGGAGCAAATGACATCTCTGAAAATCCTGAAAGCTACGAGGAATTCTCCGATAGAGAGGTCTCTGTCTAGGAGATGGAGGCCAGAGGAAGAGCACCGGCGGCGTTAGCGGCAGGAGCAGCGGAGACGGAGGTCGGAGGATGAGCAGCAGTGGCGTTAGCGGCAGCAGCAGCAGAAAAAGAGGCCGTGAGCGGAGCACCAGCTGCAACAGCAGCTGGAGAGGAGCCGCTCTCCTTTTTGGACGAGGAGCATCTTGTTTCTTGTTTCTTAATATATTTTAGACAGAGGTGCCTGATGCATGGTATGCAGCAACAACCACATAGGGTTAACATCGTCACTGCTGCCACTAAGGAGAGAAGTACAGAGGTGATCAATGTCTTCCACTTACCAAAGACATTGTCTAACCAATCAGGTGATAGATTGTCTATTCCTGAGTTTTCAGCTAACTCTTCTGACAGGGTCTTAAGGCCGGTGGGGGCTCGGGTTATAGAGTCATCTGGAGCAGTATTATTAGGAATGAACACGCAACAGTCTTGGCCAAACATAGAGCATACACCACCTCTCTCAGCAAGCAAAAAATCTACAGCCAGTCTATTTTGATAAGTCATCAGTGTGGTAGCAGATAATTGTCCATGGAGGCCGACTACGGCATCTCTAGTCATGTTGTTAAGTCTCTGGATATTAAAGTGGACATAATTAATTCTATCCACATTTTTGTTGATAGTTACCCACCAAAACAGGGATGATTCAAATCCGGCTGCAACTTGGTTCACTAACTTGTATTCATCAGGTACACCTCTGGGAACCCCAATTGCATCTATGTAAGTTGGTGAATGTTGGTATAAATCAAATGCAGCCCTTTTACGTTTATCTGAGTGAGAAGATGTTCGTGAGCTATGATACCACGCTGAGCGCCACGAGGCTACTTCCAATGCCGATGACTTAATTACCTTTATCGGTGCGATTAACGAGACCATAGTGCATGTTCCAGACCAGCTATTAGGCAGTGTATTTCTCAGTCGTTTTCCACCACAATACCAGTAAACATCCGATCGAGCATAGGTGAGTTTTGTGACATTTGTCCAAGTAGTTACGTCGATATATTTGTACACCAGTCGTCTGGAATGTCACCTATGCTGGATCCAGAAGTATCAATTCGAGTTATACACGTATGTTCATTTTTGACCGATGTGAAAATTGGGGCAACGCTTCGGGTGAGGATAACGGATAGGGGGTCTCCAAGTATCTACACGCTTCCTCAGGATTTTCAGTCATATGCAGATGCATCATGCAGTAGGTTTCATTGTAAGAGAACGGTGATGGTACAGTTAAAAGGGCTGGTCTGGAGGCAGAACACACTACACAGTCTTCTTTGCTAGTTACTTTGGCCGCGTTTTCTACCCAATTTAACCAGTAATTTTCCTGTGTAAAACCTGTCTCTATGGCTAGGGTTTCTTTAATGGTTAGGTCAGAGACTTTTTTCGCTGCAATACCGGAGGGGGTCAATTTGTTGTTACCAGTTGCCGGAGAAGAGGGTCGTGAGATAACTTCAATCACTACAAAACCTGGAGGATCCACTAAAGGATCTTCAACGCCGATAATGTAATGACCGGCATCCGATGGTTGGAGGTTTTTAAGTGTAAGAATGAGCGGATTACAGGTCCCCTTTTTACAAGGGTGTGTTGATACGCCTTTAACTAACGTTAACCGGTACTTCAAAGGGTTTTCAGGTTGATAACCCCAATCATCGGATCCAGTGTTTGCTATTACATGTTTCCAGGGACATTTTGGACGGTAGGGATATTTCTGGTCCGGAGCGATACACACGTAACTTTCAGGCTGTCGGTGATAGAACTCGTATGCTTTACAATTTACAACCGCGCATAGATCGAATTTTGCAACACCATCCACGTTTTCGGTAAATCGCCATAACAGGGGTCGCCCACGTCTCCATGATCTCTTTGCCAGTTGATGCTCAGCTGTCTCAGGAGAGGGTGGACGGTGGGTCTCTCTTCCCATAAGGGGTATGACAGCGAGCAGGGTGATTATGGTTAGGATTGCTATTGTGACTTTGGTCCTAAGACTTAGTGTCTGTGGTAGTTTTGTCGTCAGTTGCATCGTCAGGCGTCTGGTCAATGTCTGTTTTAGTCTCTGAGGGTACGATGGAGTCATTGTCAGTGGATAAAGTTTTTAGGTCAGTTCGAACCTCAGTCAGGGTTCTTTCGTTAGGGTCCTGGGTGAGAGTACAGTGGGTTTTATGTATCCAATTACTCAGTCTGTCGTCTGTCAACCATACCTTTACACAATGGGATGTAGCCTCTGCTACTTTGTACGGCCCCTTCCACCGAGGGACAGACCAGTTGAGTTTGTTGACTTTTCTTGAGACCCAGTCTCCTACTTCAACAGGTGAAGTATCCTGGCCTTGCTCCTTGGTGAGTATCTCTGTTACTCCTTGAGCAGTATGCCTGCGTCATGCAGTTTAGCTTGGGTTTGTTCCAAACTTCCGGCTGCTAGTTTAAGAAACATGTTGCAGTCGCTTAATTTTGGTGGAGCACTCTCATAGTCTCCAAACATTCCTTTTTCTTGCATTTCTTTTGTCCAGTCGACAAATCTATCTAGCCCCTTCTTCTCGTCATCTTTTGGGACTTTCTTTTGCCATCTGGTTATTGTTTCATATAATACCAGCCCCAGAGAGCCGGGTTTACATTCTTTCCACTTATCCACAGTTTTCTGTGACATCTTTAAGTGGTTCAACACGCGTTGTCGGATGAAGGTGAATGTCACAATGACCGAGTGAGGACCCGGTCAAGAAGCTTCTACACAGGGTCTAGTACTCTGTGCGCTTGACCGCTGGGGGTATTCCCAGTCTTAATCACTCGTTTTAATTCACCAGTTTCCGCAACACCCTAGCTAATAATCCCTTTATATCCTATACCAACCCCCGTTTTACAGAACTACTTGAGATCTGTGTGGGTGCAGGAATTCTCGATCAGTCTCAACTGCTCGATACACATACACCAGCACAGTGAAAATATCAATCAAGTAGGAAACCACCCCACATTTGTATGAAAAATAACAAACTTGTCCCTGTGTCCTCATGAAGAGTTTTTTTTTTCTTCAATGACTCTCAGGAACTACTCCCGCTCTACAGGAGTCTTCACCTTACGTGGCATCGGCTTATTCACAACAAGATAAACCGGCATCGAGCACTTCTCGGCATCGAGCTTTTTCTCGGCATCACCCCCGGTGGCATCGGCTTATTAACAACAAACTGGCATCGGCCTATTTAGAATAGACCGGCATCGAGCATCCTCGGTATTTTAATGTCCTTACACAATTTAGAAGACAACCCTCAGTGGTTATTCATTCATATGATGAATTTTACGTCTTTTATTTGGCCGAATTCAAAACAGACTAGGACACTTATTGTCTTTCCCTCACGTGAGACTATGTGTTTTTATACTTTACATGTGACCATTCAGTATTAAAAAACAAGCAATTCACTTCTTGGTAGAAATTTAGTATAATTTTAACAATCAGAGGATTACCTTATTCAGACAATGTAATTTAGTGTGTCCAATGTGCAGAAATTCTGGTAGAAAAAGGTTTTCTGCTTACCCTTTTTGTAGCCGGCTTTAAAATTGTCTGGAAAAAGCTTTCCTCCAATCCACTCCGGCGGTCCTCAATCTGGACACGGTCTCAGAGTCAACCAATCCGGGTCACGGCACCAAATTGTAAGAATCAGTTCTTTTATTGGAAGCCCAAGAACAAACCGGAGAAATCTTCAGTTCCCAGTTGAAGAATTTATTCAGGTCACAGGTAAAGTACAGCAGCGCTGGGTGCGTAGTGACGGAGCTCGGTCAGGATCTCAGCCAAAACGAACACAGCTTTGAGAAAACAATTCACATTTATAATTCACAGTATCTTCTTGGGCCGGTCCTGCCCGATGCAGAGGTTGGATGATGAGTCAGATGATGCTGTCCACTCTTGGTTTATGATGTGTGTGCAGAATATGTGTTAAGTATGTGTGTGAATCTGCTGTGAGTCAGGCGTGTATCTATTGCAACAGACCTAGCTGACAGAGAGAAGACACTGCAGTTACATCTTGTACTTGCTTATCAGGTGAGAGTCACCGCTATCTGGTGTCGTAGGGACACTCATCAGGTTATGTGCGTTCAAGCACAGGACAGAGCACACAGTGTCAGATCATCTATTTGTAACAGGACAGTGCATACATGATGTCAAATCACAGTCAATTGAAACATTACTAAATAATGCATATAGTATCAAATCATAGCTTAAATATAGCATCAAATTATAACTTATTCATAACACACCGATAAATCAGCCTCCATGCTGCTCTGGCTTCACGCACCAGATTTAATGAGGGATCACCCGGCGTATACCATTTGTGGAAGAGTGTTAGCGGATGAGGAGAGGGCCCACTGCTGGGGAGGGAGAGTTTTATCAGGATTAAGAGTGTGTGTGTTTGACTTTAGATTTCATGCAAAGAACAGATTAACTGTGTGTTCTTCAATAGTGTTTCCTCTAACTGCCAAGACTCATGATAGACAGTAATTAAATACATATATATGAGGGATTTTTCAAGGACTTAAATTGAGTTTCTTTTTATATATGTGATTAACGTAGACTCTGTTCATCACATACACAACAATCACAGCCAGCTCATGAGAGATGAGAAAGAAAAGCCTTCATCACAACCTTAATAAATGTCCATTTAGTATAAAGATAGATGTTTTTAATTTTATGTCATCAACCATTCTTGTGGTCACAATATCTCAGTAACAATTTCAAAGAACTTGGACTCAAGGATGAAGTCATTAGACTTCACACAGCTGGTATGGTAACATTTCACAGAAGTTGTTAGTATTTTATATGAATCTTGATCAACATGGATCAAACCTTACAACGGGCATGGCATTGTGGGTGGGCCTATAGGTCCAGAGCCCAATGTCTTGAACAGTTGGCCCATCCCAAATGACATCTGACATAAACCCTGTAAACCCACCATCCCGTACAGGGAGAAACAGACAGCTTCCCTACAGTGCAGGATATCAGTTGTACAGTATTTGTTGTAATGAAAGTGAAGAGAACACTGACAGTATTAGCTTCTATACAGTACAAGGCCAACATTACTTTGTCCCACCCAGAGCTGAAATCCTGTCTGAAGCTAATCTGAATGGTGCAGGCAGAGAAGATGAGTCTAGTTTGTTTGTCAAGCAGGTCAAACTTAACACTGTGTGAAAAGTACCAAAGCCTCAGTCCACAGAGAAATGCTCACAGCATGTATTCAGAAACTGAGCCTTAAAACCAGCTGTCAGGACTTCTGTGACTTTGTGATGTCACAACATGGTAGTCACCATCCTCAGCCAAACTGATCCAGGACCATCCAGCCTCGCAGGATTTGGTTTGGAATCAAATCAAAGAGAGGTTCAGAGCTTTCTCATCTCTGATTGGCCCACTGACCTGTTGGTATTTTGCTTCATACAGTCAATATATCCTCTTATGGATCAGCAGCAGAGGAGGAAAATATGGGACATTTAATGCATGTCTGAAAATTCCTTTCATTTCAAATGCTTGCTGTGTTGCATGCTTAAAATGTTGGGTAATCCACCATTAATAAATAATGTTTTCATCATTTTAAAACACTCAAATGTAAAGACACAGAAATCAGGGCAGGGGTTGGTTTTAAACTGGTTCGATAGATTAGTCTCAACATGTGGCAATTTGTCATCGAGCAGTCAGAAGGAAATTGACCAGATCAAAGAGATCTGCTGGGCCATATTAATTGCATGGGTAAACTCCCCCTTAAAGCCAGTGCATACTGAAGCTTTATAGATTAGCCTGCTGTCACTTCCTCTTTGGAAAGCCTTCCATTGTTGTTAAGGGGATTAGGGCTCAGCTGGCCTTAAGAACACTTGTATATTAATAAGTAATTGTGCCAGCCCGGCTGCAGTCAGAAGCCAGTGTACATACTGAATCATAACCACAAAAATAAATCAAAGGAAGTAGGTTACAGGAGAGACAGGACGCTTTGTTGCGTCTTAATCCGACCTGGAGCACCTCTGGAGTGTACTGTCTCAGTCTTCGCTGCCTGGGCATCCTAATGAGCGTCAAAATGTCACAGACAGCCAGGGAGAGGACGAGAGAACACAAGAAGCCGCTGGTGGATCCATATTTGGTATGCGTCAGAAGTTCCTGCATTTGTCTGGGGAGCCCTCGCTGTTTGAAAGACGGTTAGAGAAAACTGAGAAGTTATTCTGTCTGTTTGGAAACTGTTTCCAGAGCAGTTTGGTTTCACTGGAAAAAGTCCTGATGTTTAGTGCTTAGTGCTGGCAGAGTTTTGGTGTGGCTGTACTAAATAAGAACAGTTTATGTGCTTTCTGCAAGGGAATTCTGATGTTCCTAGGGCTGCATTTTACTGCTTTATAGTCTATGAATTACTGAAACTTTGTCTTTGACTGTTGCATTGTTTTAGACTGTAAATGTAAAAATCAGTAGGGGGGCTATTCTGCTCATTTTCACCTCTATACTTTTATGATTCACAAGTCCAAAAGAAGTTCTCATTTATCTCAAATGGTCTATCACACAGCCTCTGTCTAAACCTGGTAATTATAGCTCAAGTCTCTCATGCCTTTAAAGGCCCACCTCTGCTTATAGCCGAACTTTCAGGAGCAGTGCACCAAGTGTTTGTCAGCCGTATCTTATCCACTTACTGACATGGATGTCCTGAAACAACCTGTCAAAGTAAGTAAAAACCTCCATCTGTTCATCCTTTGAGCTGACTTTGCTCATTATTGTCATGTTATTGTGCTGCCCCTTTAAGTGAGCAGGGGCATTGTTGACTCTGCCGTGCTGTGTGTATTCTTCAGACTCGTGATAGTTCCTCCTCACAGAGGGCTCGGAGTGAAGCTGTTGTTGACGCTTTTTACTCGTTCATTTTTCTCAGCTGTACCCTGAAAGGCATATGTCTGTGAGTGTATAAAAGGCTCTTATTTTGCTCTTATCTTGAAAGCGGCAACATAGTTTCCTTCCGGTTTGCCTTGTAAACATAATGATAGCTGCCTCACCTAGAGCGGGAGGAAGTGACAGTAGCGGCGGACACGCTCGCCTTTTCTCCTCTGTTATGAGTTTTCACCTTATAGATATCAGAGGTTGTCCTGTGTTTTTTCTGATGTACGTTTCCCTGGAGGTGTGCTCAGTGATGACACTCCGCGTATAAGTGACTGACGAACGTGAGTAGTACTGTTCATGCTGTTCATCGTGTTGATTGCCTTGTTACCAAATGTTGGCGGCGACGTGTTTATGCACCGCTGCCGTGTCTGTTATCCCTTTCTGAATTACGTGTACAGTGTTTGTCGCGCTCTGTTATTTTGGAGAAGCGGCCGTGTTCTAGTGAACGCTGTTACTGTTTATTCTTGCTTGACTGTTTAGCGGGCGCGTGCGTCTTCAGCGAGCACACGTGTGTGTCGCACTTTGTGTGACCAGCAGAGGGCAGAGTCGCTATGTGTTTGTATCACGTAACTGATCACATCAGAGTGTGAATGCCTTGTGTGAATACATAATAGACCAATGTGTGTGGATTTATGTTTACTGTTGTTAACATATGTTTAAGTCATTAAGATGGACATAATATTCTTTCATTATTGTTTATTACAGAACTGTATATACACGTGAGTGTCAATAAATCACCCTGCTGAGGAAACGCCGGTCTCATCTCTCCTTGTGTCCTAACCGACACACCATCTTGGGAGCAGTATACTACAACGAATCAGCTGCTAGCCTCCCCCTCTATTACAGTGAGTATTGGTTGTTCTCATGTTTAATTTACCTGTTAAGTTTCAGAAACAATTCATATTTTGTGTTGAAAAACGGAGCGATGCTAATGCGCTAGCCGTCAATGGCGTTTTCAATGTTACGTTAGCATTAATCGCAAATTTTTCATTGTGATCAGTTGATGGAAATGTTACTTGTTTATGGATACTTGTGTTATGTATGATAATTGTTGATGTAAAAGAGCGAAGACAAACAACATGTAACATTTTATTTTTTATTTTTTGTATTGGAGTTTCACAAGTGTTTCAACAGTAAACATCAGAAAAAATACCTGCTGCCTTGGTGTTTATTGAAGAACCCTGTTAGCTATCTGCCAAGTTAACGATGACTAACGAGGGCAGAATAGTTATATTATATTCCAGAACATGCGCGTCAACTTGGAGCAGCAAAGTCTGGTAGCTCTGAGTTTTTACTCAACCTTTGCTTTATTATTTTGTGTTTTTGTATGTTTTTGTCGTATTTTGTCAACTACTGATGGATACTTCTGTGGGGAGAGGAGATTATTCAGGAGAGGAGCTTCTGTCATTGAAAATGGAGCAAGTCTGGAGGATGCCACCCTGTTCCAGCTGGCGGAGGAGGTGCTTTCATGGTTGCTGTGCTGGTGGTGCAGAGGTTAAAGGCTTGGAAGTGGAGATGTACTGTGAGTCCTTTCTGCCGTCCGTCATAATGTAAAATATCAACTCTCTGCCCAACAAGAGTGATGAGGAGCTGGAGATATAGATGAAGACTCAGGAAGTAGACATTTTTTTCAAATCAAAACAATACTTGTGTACATCCCACCAACGGCTACTGCTGAAGTTCCATTTGAAGTTCTCCATGAAGTCGTTGCTAGGATACAGACTAAACATCCTGAGGCACTTGACTTCAGTCATGTCTCCCTGATGGACTCACTGAGGATGTGGTGGAGAGATACACGCTGGTGGAGGCCATTCTGAACAACTCAGATCATCCTCTTCATAACACCTTGATGGACCAAGAAAAGAGTGGTGGTGGACGGCTCCTCTCTCTTCACTGCAGGACGGAGAAATATAGAAGATCCTTTGTACCTTCAGACATCAGGCTTCATTCTTCTGCAAATGGTTGATGAGCTGACAGACAAATGAATTTCCCTTTGGGGATTAATAAAGTAATTCGTATTCATATTCATTCATATTTGTATTGCTGCAGTGGACAGCAGAAATGATGACAACAGGACATCTCTGGTGAATATTACACCTCATACCTACTTGTTATGATGTAACACTGGAATTGGTTTAGTCTCTGCTTATTGGTATGCAAAGGGAATTTGCATAGTGTTTTGTAGGCTAAAACCAACTAATCTCTTCTAGACCTGTCTAACTGAGCATCTTGCAAACATATTACCTAGTAGTGCTGTTAGAATCAGTTCTTTTATTGGAAGCCCAAGAACGAACCGGAGAAGTCTTCAGTTCACAGACGAAGAATCTGTTCAGGTCACAGGTAAAGTACAGCAGCACTGGGTGCGTAGTGACAGAGCTCAGTCAGGATCTCAGCCAAAACGAACACAGCTTTGAGGAAACAGTTCATATTTATAATTCACAGTTATCTTCTTGGGCTGGTCCTGCCCCATACAGAGGTTGGACTTTATGATAGAGTGTGATGAGTCAGATGATGCTGTCCACTCTTGGTTTATGATGTGTGCGCAGAATATGTGTTAAGTATGTGTGTGAATCATCTTGTCCTTGCTTATCAGGTGAGAGTCACCGCTATCTGGTGTCATAAGGACACTCATCAGTTTATGTGAGTTCAAACACAGGACAGAGCACACAGTGTCAGATCATCTAATTGTAACAGAACAGTGCATACATGATGTCAAATCACAGTTAATCGTAACATTACTAAATAGTGCATATAGTGTCAAATCATAGCTAATTCATAACAGTGCTGACAAGTGACAGAAGAACAAACAGAGGAGGTGTATCAGAAGTAGAAGAGTTTTATGGTAAGGAATATCCAATCTGTCATGAAGGAAATTGGCTGTTTTTGTACCAGGCTGGAAACCTATTTATTCCTGCTGTAAAGTTGTACAGTAATTCATCACTGGAGCCAGACTCTAGAGGTCATTTGAAGGTTTCCTCTTGGTTCTGACATGATGCTTCAGGTCCTGGAGGACCACCGCCATCATCATGTCTGAGCAGCCAGACAAAATAACATTAACATTGGGCCCATTTGCAGAAGAATTAAAAGCCTGATGGCTGAAGGTACAAAGGATCTTCTATATTTCTCCATCCTGCAGTGAAGAGAGAGGAGCCGTCCACCACCGCTCTTTGATTGGTCCATCAAGGTGTTATGAAGAGGATGATCTGAGTTGTTCAGAATGGCCTCCACCAGCAAGACCAAAACATACAAAAACACAACAAAAATAAAGCAAAGATTGAGTAAAAACTCAGAGCTACCAGACTTTGCTGCTCCCAGTTGAAGCGCATGTTCTGGAAATGAACACAATGAATGAATGAATTACAGTGCCATCCCACCAAAGTCACCTTTGGGGAGTTGATTCAACAGCATTTAATCAATGAACAAGTGAGATGACATGTTTATGAGGACATGGAGAGAGGAGACAATCAGAGACACTGACATTTCATGCCAACTGTCAGGTCTCTGTCTTTGTGATGTTGCATTTCCTGTTTTATTTTGTAATTGGTATTCATTCATTCCTGTTGTGATTCATCACTTCCTGTCAAGCTCCTTTGTTCTGTTTCCCGCCAGTAATCTCTACACCTGTGTCTGCTTGTATTTAAGCCAATGGGTCCTGCCCATTCCTTGCCAGATTGTCATTGTTACCTTGCTGTGCTTTGCTCTCTTGCGTTTGCTCTTCATTGGACCTTCAGTGTATGACCTGTTTTGTACTTTTGGATTTTTTGACCTCTGCCTTGCCCAACTTGGATTTGTTCACCTGTTCTTTGGACTGCCTTGTCGTGTATGACCCTGTATACTCTTCAGTAAAGATTTTTGGAATTTGGATTGTGATACTCCTGTGTGTTCTCTGCATCTGAGTCGCTTGGTAGCCTTGGGCCTTGTCAGTACAATCTGGCCATGACAGACTCAGCAGAGGACAGTCTTCGTACTGCCATTGGCGCTCAAGGCAGGAGACTGCAAGAACATGAACAAGCTCTTACGAGGCTGCTCGCTGGAGTTCAGGATCTGCAGGAACAACAAGAATCTCTCCGATCCTCCGTGAGAGAGGAGCTGCAGATTTTTGCTGCCCAAACCCAGCAGGCTCTTGCTGGCACTCGGACCCCTGTTGCACCAGAACCTGCAGAACCTCCTCCACCTGAACAGCCTCAGCCGAACCCACCTGCCCGCTATGAACCTCGGGCCCCCCCAATCGAGAAGTGTGACGGCTCCCCAGATACCTGTCAGTCCTTTTTGACCTTATGCTCACTCACCTTTGAACTGCAGCCTTACTCCTTTCCTTCTGAGCGCTCCAGGGTGGCTTTTATGGTGACCAACTTGACAGGAAGGGCACGTGAGTGGGCCACTGCTGAATGGGAACGCCGGTCCCCAGTGTGTTACTCAGTGGAGGCTTTCAGCGAGGGACTGACCCGGGTTTTTGGTGTCCTTGCATCTGGACGGGAGGCAGCCCGGTCCTTGATGGCTCTGAAGCAAGGCAAGGCTCGGGTTTTTGAACATGCTATACGTTTCAGGACATTAGCAGCAGAAAGTGAATGGAATAATCAATCTCTCACAGATGCTTTTCTAAACAGTTTGTCCGAGGAGCTCAAAGACCATTTGGCTCCACTTGATTTACCTTTGGAACTAGATGACCTCGTTGCCCTTGCCATCAAGATCGACAACCGTTTGTGGGAACGAAAACGTCAAAGGTCCTCTGTCAGTCGGTGGTCTTCAGCTGCTAACCGTTATCCAGACCAACCTGCCCTGCCACCTATCGAAGGAGCAGGGCTCTCAAGCAGCCACGAGGAGCCTATGCAGGTGGGAAGAGCTCGTCTGACTCTAGAGGAGCGCCAGCGCAGACTACAGGAGGGCAGATACATCTACTGTGGGAACCAAGGACATTTCCTCGCATCCTGTCCGTTAAAAGGGGAGGCTCGCCAGTAAAAGGAGGATTACTGGTGAGCCTGACCGCATCCTCCCAGGCTCCACGGGCTCTCACCCCTGTTCAACTCTCCACTGCTTCCACTTCCCATAATCTCACCGTCCTCGTTGACTCAGGAGCGGATGAGAGCTTTATGGATCGATCCCTGGCCCACCGCCTCCAGCTCCAGCTCCAGCCTCGGCCCAAGCCAAGGGAGGCTCACGCTCTTGATGGCCGGCTGTTAAGCCGCATCACTCTTCAAACGCAACCACTCACACTCCTCATGTCAGGTAACCACTCAGAAACTATTGTGGTCTTTATCATTGACTCTCCTCAGTTCCCTGTTATCCTTGGTTTTTCCTGGTTGAAGAAACACAACCCACAGATGGACTGGACTAAGGGTTGTGTGATGGAGTGGGGTTCTGGTTGTCACTCTTCAT
This sequence comes from Caranx ignobilis, assembly GCA_021432705.1. NCBI lineage: Eukaryota > Metazoa > Chordata > Actinopteri > Carangiformes > Carangidae > Caranx > Caranx ignobilis. Next base: position 19,200,047 of record MU269988.1, read on the forward strand.
GCCTGTTGTCTTCCTCTCCTAGTGTTTCACCTGTTTCCACAGTTGCTCTCCAAGAGTATCCAGATTTGGCTAAGGTGCCAGAGGATTATTGGGACAACAAGGAGGTGTTCAATAAGGCCAAGGCGATGTCACAACCCCCGCACTGCTCCTACGACTGTGCTATTGACCTCCTTCCGGGTGCCCCTCTCCCCAAGGGCCGCCTGTACTCTCTCTCAGCCCCTGAGACTAGGGCTATGGAGGAGTATATTCAAGGGGGCCTGAGGGCTGGACTCATTCGACCATCCTCTTCTCCAGCAGGGGCTGGTTTCTTTTTCGTTGAGAAGAAGGATAAGTCCTTGCGCCCCTGCATTGACTACACAGGCCTCAACAGTATCATTATCAAAAACAGGTATCCTCTCCCTCTCATTAGCTCAGCTTTCGAACTCTTACAAGGTGCTACTATTTGCACTAAGTTGGACCTTCGTAACGCTTACCATTTGATGCGCATTCGGAAGGGGGACGAGTGGAAGACGGCTTTTAACACCCCCAGTGGACACCACGAATACCTGGTAATGCCTTTTGGTCTCACTAATGCCCCTGCCGTTTTTCAAGGTCTTGTTAATGATGTTTTGAGGGACATGTTGAATCGTTTTGTCTTTGTGTACTTGGACGACATTCTCATTTTCTCTAAGACCAAAGATGAACATGTTACTCACGTGCGGCAGGTGCTCCTCCGGCTCCTCCAGAATCAGCTCTACGTGAAGGCTGAGAAATGTGAGTTCCACCAGTCCACTGTCTCTTTTCTGGGGTTTGTAATCTCCACAGGACAGATGAGGATGGATCCTGAAAAGGTCAGTGCAGTGCTGAACTGGCCAGTCCCAACTGACCGCAAGCAACTTCAGAGGTTTTTGGGCTTTGCTAATTTTTACAGGCGTTTCATCAGGAATTACAGTGCCATAGCAGCTCCCCTCCATGCCCTCACCTCCTCCAGTGTCAAGTTTTCCTGGACGTCAGAAGCAGACCAAGCCTTCCAGCGCCTACGTCAGAGGTTCTCTTCGTCCCCCATTCTCCGCATGCCTGATCCCACGCTCCAGTTCATTGTGGAGGTGGACGCTTCTGATGTAGGTGTGGGTGCAGTCCTGTTGCAGCGCTGTCCTATGGATAAGAAGGTACACCCATGTGCTTACTTTTCTAAGAAGCTGTCTTCTGCAGAACAGAATTATGATGTCGGGAACCGGGAACTGCTAGCTGTTAAGCTGGCTCTGGAAGAGTGGCGACACTGGTTGGAGGGGGCAGAGCAGCCCATTGTGGTTTGGACGGATCACAAAAATTTGGAATACATTAAAAAGGCTAAGAGACTGAATGCTAGGCAGGCCCGTTGGGCCTTGTTTTTCACCCGCTTTAATTTTATCATCTCCTATCGCCCTGGCTCCAGGAATATCAAGCCTGATGCTCTCTCCCGACAGTTTGACGCATGTGGACGTTCCCACCAGCAGGCCACTATCCTGCCCCCAACCTGCGTGGTCGGAGCAGTCACTTGGGGCATTGAGGAGCAGGTGCGACGGGCACTGGAGGGGGTCCAGATTCCCAAGGGTTGTCCGCCAAGCCGTCTCTTTGTTCCTGCAGCTCTCCGGTCCCAGGTCTTGCAGTGGGGGCACTCTTCATGGCTGGGATGCCATCCGGGGGTGAGTCGAACCATCGCTCTGTTGAAACAAGGTTTCTGGTGGCCCTCTATGAAGAAGGATGTGGAAAAGTTTGTTGCAGCTTGCACAGTCTGTGCCAGCCGCAAGACATCCAGGCACCCTCCGGCTGGTCTGCTGCACCCGCTGCCTGTGCCTCGTCGCCCTTGGTCTCACCTTTCCATGGACTTTGTAACTGGGTTGCCTCCCTCGGAGGGCAACACGGTGGTGCTAACCATAATTGACAGGTTTTCTAAGATGGCTCACTATGTCCCTCTGCCTAAACTTCCCTCTGCCAAGGAGACGGCAGAGATTGTTTTGTCTCATGTTTTCCGTTTGCATGGTCTTCCCCAGGACATCCGCCTCGGATCGTGGCCCCCAGTTCATCTCCCACTTCTGGAAAGAGTTCTGCCGCCTCATCGGTGCCACGGCTAGCCTGTCTTCCGGGTTCCATCCACAGTCCAATGGCCAGACCGAGCGCTACAACCAGGAGATGGAAACCACCCTCCGATGCCTTGTTTCACAGAACCCATCCCTCTGGTCACGCCAACTGTTGTGGGTCGAGTATGCTCACAATTCACTCCCTGTTTCCTTCACTGGTCTCTCACCTTTTCAGTGCGTGTATGGCTACTGTGCTATGGCCCTCTGTTCCCTGAGTTGGAGAGGGAAGTTGCTGTCCCGTCAGCTCATGCTCTGGTCCGTCGCTGCCATCTCACCTGGAGGAAGGCCCGGGCTGCCCTGCTCAGGTCATCCGAGATATATCAGAAGTCAGCCAACAAGCGACGGACTCCAGCCCCCCACTACCACACTGGTCAGCAGGTTTGGCTGTCCACCCAAGCCCTCCCTCTTCGGGTGGCGTGCCGTAAGTTGGCTCCACGCTTTGTGGGCCCCTTCCCCATCGCCAAGATAATTAATCCGGCCGCAGTGTGTCTCCGTCTTCCCCCTGCCATGCGGGTTCATCCAACTTTTCATGTTTCAAAGGTGAAGCCTGTTAGATCCAGCCCGCTGGTTCCCTGCGCCAGACCACCTCCTCCCCCTCGTATGATTGATGGTGGTCCTGCCTACACTGTTAAGAGACTGTTGGATATGCGGCAAAGGGGACGGGGTCGGCAATACCTTGTTGACTGGGAGGGCTACGGTCCAGAGGAGAGGTCTTGGGTCCCGTCTCGGGATGTTCTGGATAAATCCCTCATTCGGGATTTCCACCGCCTGCATCCTGAACACTCTGGGACGTCTAGAGACATCCGTTGAGGGGGGGGGTAATGTCAGGTCTCTGTCTTTGTGATGTTGCATTTCCTGTTTTATTTTGTAATTGGTATTCATTCATTCCTGTTTTGATTCATCACTTCCTGTCAAGCTCCTTTGTTCTGTTTCCCGCCAGTAATCTCTACACCTGTGTCTGCTTGTATTTAAGCCAATGGGTCCTGCCCATTCCTTGCCAGATTGTCATTGTTACCTTGCTGTGCTTTGCTCTCTCGCGTTTGCTCTTCATTGGACCTTCAGTGTATGACCTGTTTTGTACTTTTGGATTTTTTGACCTCTGCCTTGCCCAACTTGGATTTGTTCACCTGTTCTTTGGACTGCCTTGTCGTGTATGACCCTGTATACTCTTCAGTAAAGATTTTTGGAATTTGGATTGTGATACTCCTGTGTGTTCTCTGCATCTGAGTCGCTTGGTAGCCTTGGGCCTTGTCACCAACAGACGCAGGTGAATGAATTTTGTGGAGGAAAACTAAAACATCGTTCATTAAACAGTGACGCAATTGCTACATTTGACAATTAGAATCAACATATGACCACAGCAGGCAAAAATTACATTGAACTCAATTAACCTGTCATAACCTTAACTCAAATGCTATGAATTTTTTCTGCAACATGGGGTGATTGTTTGTTTTTCTCAGGCTGCTCAGGATAAATTTGAGTGCTGCAGCCACATTGAAGAGTTGGATTATTAATGCCACTTTATCCAGAGTTTTGAAGTTGGGGATCATTTCTCAGAGGGAAGTGATCAGTAAGGGGGATTCCATGCAGGCAGCAATTGTATGATAAGGCTTTCTGTCTGTAAGGTGGACTTTATACACTGAATGATAAACAAAGCCTCTGTGACATCACCAGCATTTCTGAAAGGTGGTTTTGAATCTCAGATTGAGCTGTGCCACCACACAATCTTATCTGTGCCTGACCCCGCCCCTATATCCAAGGTAATCAAAAAATAGACAAATAACTGGGGCATAGGTGGAGTCAGTTTGATAACTGTGGCATCATACTCTCCCTTTAGCATAGTTTTTACAGCTGGGTGTCTTGCTAACCCAAGACTATTTCATTTGCTGGCTAATTATAGTTGACAAACTCATTAGACACTAAAGTCAGCTATTAGCCCCTATAGCAGCCCCTCAGTGGCTTTAAGCTCAGCCTCAGGTGCTACAGTAAACATTTTAGGTCAACTAATAAAGCGAGACAGAAACCAGACCACTTCAGGACCAGGTCTTCATTCAGCTCACCTCTCTCCACTTGTTTTCCTATGCTTTCTCTCTCTGCTACTCTGGTTCCTGAAGCCCCACCCTCTCAAGGTGGGCAACCCATCAGAGCAAAGATGTGGACCTGTGACTGTGACATGTTACTGATACAGAAATGTCTTGACAGAAAGAAGAGGAGTGGTGTTTCTGTGGACAAGCAGCTGTCCTGGTGTGGTCTCTGTCAGGACGTCCTGAGGGATCCAGTCTCCACCACCTGTGGACGCTGATTCTGCAGACAGTGCTTCACCATATACTGGGACCAGTCTGGTTCTTCAGGAGACCCCTCCTGTCCCCAGTGTGGACAAAGACCCAGAACCACAGGTGACCTGCAGCAAGCCAAGCAGATCAGCTGTGTACAAAGTGAGACTGAACATCCGTCTGCTGATGTGGTCATTTCTGAAAGCAGGACCTGATGTTTTCTACAGAGTCATTGTTCCATCACACAGCACTGACATTTAAGATGATCAACAGCACAACATTCAAAGCTTTTCTTTGTTGTCTGTAGTTTTTATGTAGCTGATGAAAATAATGCCATCAGATTGTCAGACTCCTCTCCCTCAGCAGATGGTGGTCTGCAAGAGGTTTTAGATCAACATAAGAACAGTCTGAGGAGCAGATGTGAACGAGTGACTGAAGGAACTGATGGAACAGGAAGTGGAACCCTCCTCAACAGGGTCTACACTGAGCTCTACATCACAGAGGGACAGAGTGAAGAGGTTAATACCCAACATGAGGTGAGACAGCTGGAAACAACATCCAAGAAGAACATCCTCCATGACACTCCAATAAAATGCAACAACATCTTTAAGGACTTCCCTGTCCAACAGACAGAAAATCTCTCTAAAGTCTCGCCTGTCCAACAGAGAGACAGTGTCCCTAAAGTCTCACCTGTCCAACGGAGAAACAACGTCTCGAAAGTCTCACCTGTCCAACAGAGAGACAATGTCTCTAAAGTCTCACCTGTCCGACAGAGAGACAATGTCTCTAAAGCCTCACCTGTCCAACAGAGACCCATCAGAGTAATTCTGACCAACTGCATCGCTGGCATTGGAAAAAGCTTCTCGGTGCAGAAGTTCACTCTGGACTGGGCAGAGGGCTTGGAGAACCAGGAGGTCAGTCTGCTGGTTCTGCTTTTGTTCAGGGAGCTGAACCTGATCAGAGATCAGCAGCTGAGTCTTCTCAGGCTGCACCATGTTTTCCATCCAACATTACAGAAGGTCACAGCAGAGCAGCTGTCTGTCTGTAAACTTCTCTTCATCTTTGACAACCTGGACGAAAGCTGACTGTCACTGGACTTCAACAACAGGGAGGTTGTGTCTGATGTCACACACGTCATCAGTCAACGTGCTGCTGACAAACCTCATCCAGGGGAATCTGCTTCCCTGGGCTCTGGTCTGGATCACCTCCAGACCTGCAGCAGCCAATTAGATCCCTACTACATGTGTTGACAGGGTAACAGAGGTCTGAGGCTTCACTGACGCCCAGAAGGAGGAGTACTTCAGGAGGAGGTCCAGTGATGAAGATGTGTCCAGCAGAATGATGTCACACATCAGGATGTCCAGGAGCTTCCACATCATGTGCCAAGTCCTGGTCTTCTGCTGGATCAGTACTACAAGTTCTGGACCACACAGCAGACAGGAGAGCTGCCCAAGACCATGACTGACCTGTTCTCACACTTCCTGCTGGTCCAGACAAAGAGGAAGAAGAAAAAGTATGGCGAGTGATAGAGGTGGAGAGGACATTTTATAGACACAGAGGTCTGCTGCTTCATCCCTCTCACTGCAGGTCTTAAAGAAATACATTCTGTCATATTACAGAGAAGCATTGATATCTTTACTTTAAATAACATGAAATAAATATAGCAATACTACTGCTTCTGATAGACATGCTGCACAGCAAGCACATCAAGACAAATGATGCGAAGCCTGCGAAGCTAGTTGAGGCAGACAACTCAAGCTGCGCCTGTCCTGATCAGCTGATCAGTCACGTGCTCCCCTCAACCAAATAGGGCGGGTTATTTAAACCCACCCAGCTTACCTGCTCTCCCCTGGCTTGCTGCCGATGCTGCTGCTGCTATTCTCTGCTGCTGGTACTGCTGGTACCCTTGCTGCTGCTACTGCTTCATCTCGTTGCTGCTGCTGCTGCTGCTGCTGCTACTGCCCCTGCTGCCCCTGCTGCCCATGAGGTTTTGCAAACCCACCACTTCCCCAGCATCCACCTGTGGGCTCTGTCTCTATGATCCCCTGCGGGGGTCTGCTTTCATTCCCTGTTAGGTCTGTCGGATCATTATTCAGGGAATGAATAACTGAGACAGAGCCTGACGCCAAACCTGCTGCAGCCATGCTCAAGAATAGCTATGCTGTGCTTCAGCTTGCTTATGTCCAATAAATTATTTATTCTCATTCCAGAGTTGTCTGACTGAACTAGATATAAAACATATCAACACTGATTTGACTGTTGCTTGTTTTTTCTTTCATTAAGAAATAACCCCTGGAAAAGCGAAATGAGTTTGTGATAAAGTTCTAAGTTTGTGATCATCAGCTGCCAAAACAAAAAATATCTCCAACTTGTTTGTTTAAAACAATGTCATTTTTCTTTGTAGGTGAACAGCTGATTAATCAACCATCTGCTTCCTCATGCACCAAACAGAAAATCCACTATCCATCAACCTCTAGTGAGGAACATGAGAGGAGCTGATGGAGGCAGACAGAGAAGTTCTGACTGGCGTTTGAACAGCTGGAGAAAGGAAACATCATGTTCTACCAAGACCTGAAGCAGTGTGGTCTTGTTGTCACAGAGGCCAAAAGAGAGGGTGTGATCTTTCACAAAACAGTCTACTGCTTTGTTCATCTGAGTGTTCAGGAGTTTCTGGCTGCAGTCTACATGTTCCTCTGTTACACCAACAGGAACACACAGGTGCTGGAAAACTTCCTGGGAGAAAACTACATAAAGACAGATTCCATCCTAAAGTCTTTGATTCCCAAGACTTTTGGATCAACTGTGCGCAGTTGTCACCCCCTGAATGACTTCCTGAGGAGAGCCATGGAGAAATCCCTCAGAAGTCAGAATGGTTACCTGGACCTGTTTGTTCACTTCCTTCATGGCCTCTCTCTGAAGTCCATCCACAGGCTGTTAGGAGGTCTGCTGGGTCAGAGAGAGAACAGTCCAGTCAGTTCATCAGTTCCAACAGTTCCTGAAGTCAGAGAACAGATCAGAGAAGGAACTCTCTGAGATCCAGTGCTCAGCTCTGGCCTACATGCTGCAGATGTCAGAGCAGGCTCTGGACCGCTTGGACCTGAAGAAGTACAACACATCAGAGGAGGGACGATGGTGGCTGATCCCAGCTGTGAGGAACTGCAGAAAGGCTGAGTTAGTCCAGACATGATCATTATAAAAATTGATCAGTGGATCAGGTCATTAGTTTAGTCAAGTTCAGATAAATGCAGTTTTCATTGATTCTTATTTTTCTTAGTTTGGGGCACCATTTAGCTCAGGGCACTGTTTGGCTCACTGGACTGAGCAGGCACCCCATATGCAGAGGCAACATCTCCCGCTGCAGCTGGCCCCAGCTCGATTCCCCTGGTGGCCTTTTACTACACGTCATCCCAATCTCTCTGCATATATATGTATATGTCACAAAGACATGTTAGACTGCTCTGTAGTGTTAGGCCAGTCTTCATTTTGTTCACATAAATGATTTGAATCTGATCTTAAAGTCAGAGTGTTTGACTCAAAGACTGACTGCTTTGAAGCCATCAAATAAAATGTGGGTGGGTGGGGTTTGTCAACAGGTGTGTGTTCAGTTGAATGTGTGTAGTTCTAGTTTCCTGAGACCAGCACCAAGAAAGACCTTAGTCCTGGATCAGGACTTGACCTTTAAACTCTGATCCAGTTCAGTCCTGAATCAAAGTGTTGGAGTCAGTGTTTAATCCACCATGTCTAATCAAATATTGATTCTATATTGACAGACTGTCCTGAGGTCAGCACCAATGATCAATCACTTTTGACATGAAAAGGTGTATGAATATTGTTCTTCTTTTATTCTTTATTCAGATTGGAGGGCTTGTCAAAGATCAGCTGTTCTTCTCTGGGCCCAGCTCTGAAGTCCAACCCCTCCCACCTGAGACACCTGGTCCTCAACAACCTGCAGTATACAGACCTGAAGGATCTGCATGATCTCCACAGGAGTCCAGACTGTAGACTGGAGACTCTGAGGTCAGTCAAATCTGTAGCTGTTTCCCTCCAGATCAGTCAACTCATGAAGGAAAAGTGTTTCTGGGCAGTTTAACTGGTTTCTGGAGTTTGTTTTTTTTTTATCATGTAACTTAGATCCAATACAAGACATTTTGACATATAGACATAGACATATAGACAGGATGTCATAGCTAAAATTCAATTAAACAAGTAATAATTGGCAAGAACCAAAACCAACAGAGTCTGGCGGCTGGCCAAACAGTCCTAAATGTTCCAGTATTAGGTAAAGGTGTTGTGGTGTTAGGCCAAAACCAGAAAGTAGGACCCAGTCGTCCAGCAGATGCAGTGGATCAACTTTAGTGGAAATGATCAATAGAATGGTTTCTCTGTGAAATCTCAACAGCCAATCAGATGCTGTGGTCCCACAGGCACTTGATAAGTTTGAGCTGTAACATGAGCTGACAGGGAACAGGAGGAAATCCCTCACTGAAGTGTTGGAGCAGTAATGCTGCAGTAAATGCTGCACATTTGTGTGTGAAGGTGTGCAGCTGAAGCTCCAGCTGATTCCACCTCCCCTCTCTACACAATGTTACAGGAAACAGCAGCACTCTCACTACAAGCCAATGTCCAGTCACTCAACTACTGACTAACAACAACTGACACATCTGGTCTGAACAGGACTGAAGTCACTGCTGCATCACTGACTCAAGAGTCTGTCATTCATCACCTCTCCTCTGTGTGTAGGTAGAGGTGGAGGTGTAACCAGCCAAAGCTTCCTGATCTTCAGTGACTACCAGATGAATCAGAGGAAGTGGAGGTGACTCCCAGCGCTGCAGTCTGTACTGATCTGAGATCAGCTCCACTGTCACACACAGGAGAAGCAGCCTGATTCACCTGCTGCTGGGAACGGACATGGCTTCACCCAGCTCTCGGTGCCAAACTTTGATTTGAAAAAAAACAACAACCAAAAAACAGAAAAAAAATCCTTTTTTTCCATAACATATTTTCGTACAACTATCAATTTCATAATTATTCCACACGTAGCTCTTGTCTGCTTAGACTTTCTCATTCTCGTACCTCTCAATCTCAGTTTTTATGTACTCTGCCAGAATATGGAGTTCATTGCCTATATATATTATTTATTGTCATCTTCACAGCAGTTTAAGAGAGCACTGAAGTCACTCCTATACAACCAACACTTGACACAATATTCTGATCTTATATGAACTTTAACATCTATCTATGTCACCAGTATATGCTCTTGTCTGCTCTGTTGCTGAGCTATAGATAGGGCTTTAAGTGTGCTTCATGTGTGAGCGAATGCGTCCCACAATGAGTAATTACTGAGTTCTTGAAATGCACTGTCATTAGTCAAATTATGTTTGTGTGTTTTGATTATGTGTAAAATGTTTTTAAGGCTTACAAATTGGATAGAAAACACTGTAATCATATCCTGGAATATGTTGTCTGGAGAATGCTACCTCAGACCCTGGAGGGGTCTTTCAGCATCTCTCCTTCACATTCTCTTGGAACTTATATTGAATTTTGTTTTCATTTCTTTTATGTGAAAATGAAGAACAACAACAATTCAGAAATAATTAGTCTGCAGTGGTTGGTCCATTTAGCCCTCACTCCCACCTTGCGTTTCATGAGATGCAATGTTATCTTGCTACAGATATTGTGTGTTGGATTATGTTTGATTCTGAGGAATCCCACATTGTACCAGTGTGTGAATCAGTGTCACATTCTGTGTCTGGCAGGTAAGATGTGTCTTTATACTGTCTGATAGTGATGGCTGGTAGCTCTGCACAGCACAGCACAGCACAGCACAGCACAGCATGTTAAATTGGATGAGGAACTTGTCATGTCCTCTCAGCTGAGCATGATGAAATCTGGTGGTGTTTGCAGACAGTCTGCTTCTCTGTCGATGGTGCTTTAACGTTTTAATAATGTCTCTTATCAGGACTGTAAATTAGGTCATTCATATTATGTTTTGGCTTCATTAAATTCTTCCTTTCTGCATATTTGTGTGAATTCCACTGTGGAAGTGAAGCTGAAAGCCAGCGAGCCCCTCTGGGCATGTAGAGAATGACTTGTGCTGGTTCAAACATGGAGCTCAGCGAGGCAGCTTCAGAAGAAAGTATTCACATTCCCACCACAAAGGGAAGTCGTGTCCTTGTGCTCCTACTGTAATGAACACGTCCCTCCGCACAGCTCCGAGCTGCTAGGATTCTGCATGTCACAGATTCTCTTTCAACTCAACCTTCTTCAGACTTTCTGACCCAGAAAGGTGCACTGAAGAGTCACAAGCTTGGTCTGGTGGTTAGGTGTAACTTCACAGACAATGCAGCAGTTAGGATCACACGCAGACATAAATTGAGGAAAAGAGAGCGAGTGTGGCAGCTGACATCGCTGAGCTGCTGTGGAGAAGCATGTGTGTTCACATGGCTGCGTCTGCAACTCTGTCTACCAACATAGACATTACACCTGATTGCTTGCCAATTCACATTCATTTTCTATTTGATCTGAGGGAAACGATGACTCTGATCACGAATCCCCTATAGGCTCCTGCCTCCTGCAGCACCACAGAGCCTGGTAAATCCACTCGCATGTGGAGCCATGAAAACAATAATTCAAAACAGCACAAACTGATTCTTTCTGACAACACAAGGATTTTCACAAAGATCGCTGAGGTCTCACCAGAAATGGATTTTACTCACGTTGGTATCAGATATTCAACAGCTCACACAAAGAGCAGAGACCTCACCACAGTATCTCTCCAGTTTGAAAGTATTTTTTTCACCATACTCAATCGAGATTGAAGTTTAAAGGGGTTAACTACAAGTTCAATTCGTCCCGGCCAGTCTCACACTCGCCCACTCTCGCTCCAACCTTCAATTGTACTGGTTGCCAGGTAGGTAAAGCTAAGCTAACGCTAACCGTATTTAACGAGCAGCAGCTCTGGTGTTGACAGCCGACTGAAAACACATCTGAATCATTTCACACTAACACACCTGCAAACGAACCCGACAAACCCGCAGCATCACGCAGTGATGTACCAGTACCGGCTGACCCTTAGTTAGCATAAGCAAACATTTATCATACCTGTCCAGAAGGAAATTGGCAACCTCCACGTGGCTTTTGAGCCCCTTTGCTTCCATAAGTGGCACTAAGGCTCAAAAGCTTGGCCGATGTTCACTGTAGTCCTGCTTAATTTTTGGTCTGCTTGAATTTGAGAAATATAACGCAAGGACGATGCCATTTCTCCACAGAGCTACTGTATCACAATCTGGCAACCCCTGAGCTCCGCCTCACATGACATCAACGTACAAACGCTGTTGGCTCAGAGATCATTTCATGTCAACGTTGCCAACGTAACCAAATGTAAATATTTATATAGTTTGGACCTGTAAAAATTGATAAAACAATTATTTCTATACTATGATTATTTTTCAGTAAAATTAATATTTTTATTCTGCACTCCTCTAGACATTCTGTGGATGTATTATTTTTGAAAAATTAATTGTTTTGATGAAAAAGTTATAGCTATGACCTTTAAATGGTATTGATGTTTTTCGTCATGTGTACTGAAACAATGATAGCAGGAGGAATGTCATACATGTCATACACATACCGCTCTTTTCTTGGTCTATCTTGGTCCTTGATGGACCAAGAAAAGAGCGGTGGTGGACGGCTCCTCTCTCTTCACTGCAGGACGAAGAAATATAGAAGATCCTTTGTACCTTCAGCCATCAGGCTTCTTCATTCTTCTGCAAATGGTTGATGAGCTGCCAGACAAATGAATTTCCCTCTGGGGATCAATAAAGTAATTCATATTCATATTCATATATTCATAATATATATGTACTCATATCCAGAGGGATTCTTTGCATTAACTGTCATTGGCTTGTTAAATACTGACAAAATAGATGGCCAATGCTTTCTAAATTTTTAGCTGCTATAAGCAATGACATTGTTTTGATGCATTCATCTGTGACAGCACACATCAAATGGCTGAGTTCGATGCAGCAGTGAAGAGCAGAAACTAATGTGAGAGTCTGGGTAGGAGAGGATGGGTGTGTTACACAAAGGATGATGGAGGTTTTCAAAAACCATTTGTTCAACCTCAGTCCAAGGAAATGTCTCATTTCTGGGCATGCAGGGGCTCAGACATTTCAGCAAACTGGTAAATGAAGCACCTCTCACATTTTCAGTGTTTTTTTGGGTCAGGTTTTAGTCCTGCACCTGAGACAACATGTCCCACGAGAGGACATAGCAGCTTAGCAGCTCTGAGACGCTTCTCTCATATGCTGGAGGTGGGCAGAGAAGCTTTGGCTATAGACAATAATGTCATCAAGATATACCAGGTACTGTAAGTTGATCTTGTAACACTAGCGGCCTAATATGTTGCAAAGAGGGCAGTGCATTTACCAGGTCATAGGCATAACATGAAAATGATAAGGTCCCCACCAGTGGTGGAAGCTGTCTTTTCTTTGTCCTGCTCCTCAAGCTGCACTTGCCAGTAACCTGAGCCATGTTTCCACTGAGGAAGTTCCTGGTAAAGGAAGGGAGGAGGAACTTTACAGGAGCGTCTTCTCACTTGGCCCTCTTGGCTGCTGTGTCTCCACTGCAGAGTAGAAACCACTGGCCTCTTGAGGTGACATGATCATTATAGTTTCGATCATTGCGTAATCATGTAATTGCATAATTGCATAGTCTCTGTCCACTTATCATACATCTTGTCTTCTTTTACTGTGTTTGTTGTTGTTTTTCCAGCTGTGTAGAACCTACCAATGGTTCTCTTCTGTTGAGTTTTAAATTATGCTTATTTTTGCACTTTCTGTTGGCGTCACATCCCACCCTGGGAGTTTTCGATGCTGCTTGGAGTTTCAACTCTGCAGCAGGAACACATTTAACCAGAACGAGACACACACCAATGGCCCCAACCCTGTAAAATTACCCCAAAGTTCCTGCAGTGTAAATGCCCCTCTAATGAAAGATACACAGTGCTGAACACTGATGAGCCTCAGACAGCATCCAAGGTGCTGTCAGTATGAAGCAAAGGGTGTGCATCTTTCACAGTGACTGCAATCAGGGCCTGAAGAGTCCTCTTTTATCTCAGCATCAGACACTGGGGTAAACTGTCCTAATGACATACCTGCATGATGCACCATGAGGGCATGTGCAGGGTTGATAATGCATGCAACAGTAAATCCATTTTCAGGCAGCATGTGTGCAACTGCAGTTCCCTCTATCTCTGGTTGTCGGGGTTCAGTGCAACCGCTGTAGCTGCCTTAATTACAGGGGGGATCAAAACAACTTTGCAGATCATTTCACATCATGGTGGGACTGCGGTGTTCTGCTGTACTGTACAACTAGCAGGTACCCTCTCATGCTTCTTAAGTATAAGTATACGGAGGCATTGAGCAAATCATTGTGCTGCTGAAACCTCTATTGAAGCCAGTCTTAACCCATTTGAAAAAGTAAAATATCTTTGGTGCATGATGAAATTTGTTCCAGCCCTCTGAATGTGGATCTCAAATGAATCCTCAGTGCATCTTGGGTGCATTCATTGCTCAACTTAGAGCTGTCCTTTGGTGATTTGATCACCAGAGATAGATGTTAATACTAGATCTTGTTGTGGGGCATACGTCAGACCCATATTCATGCAGCTTATCAGAGTTTGAACTAACATCTGTCTCCCTATGAGCTCAGTTTTCTGCCACTTAACTAAATAACATCTGCAGTTCCATTATCATCTCTGGAAAATGATGTTCCTTACCTTGGGGACAGACATCTTCAGAATAGTAATGTGCCCTGAGCTCTTCCAAGGTAAAACAAACAGAAATCCATTTATCTTCTTCTAGCCACAGGTATAAACAGAACATGGAGCACTTCCTGTTGGCTAACAGCTTGTTAAAGGCCTGCAGCCACTCTCCAAGGAGAACGACCACATTAAGACATGCATCTGTATCACATGTAGCTTTGGGAGCATGCAGACATCATGAGACATATTGACAGTATATTCCAACTCACATGGTTTGTGTTATGTCCTTGATAGGGATGAATAACCGCAGATCAATATTTCATTCATCTCATCTCAGTTTAAATGGGCCTCATCTGATGACAGAGAGCTGAGGTGTGAGCTACTGCGGAGGCAATCCTGTAAATTACATCCAGTTCACACCTCTGAAATGAATGGATGAGTCCATCACCTGGTTGACATAGAGACAAACAACCATCCACATATAAATTCACACCTCCAGGTGATGCAGAGACAACCTAAAGAGGCTGTTTGTATGATTAAGGTCTCACCTCAGTGATTCTCAGCCTCTCAGAGGAAAGCTCAGAGCCACAGTGTAGATTATTTCTCTGGACCAGAGCCTTGGTGCAGAGTTTTACTCTGTATGATAAATGATGTTAATGAAGATGTGTGCAAGAGTTTCTGCTGCCCCTCCTATTTTGTTTCATATTAGTGCTCTCCACTCATCTCATTTCATTTTTTCTCCCTTCTGCTTTCTGGTCCACTCTGACTCTGGTTCGTGATATGAACTGTATAACATTGTAAATGAATGGAAGGACATGTTTTCTTGAAGGTAGAGGTTTTGGAATATATTCTAAAGTCTTAAATCTAATTCAAGAGTCCTCTGTCAGGTTTCAGGAAGTGGAACGGTGAAGGTCATCCACACTCCACACATCCTCATGAAATAGCCAGATGATTTGATTTAATAATTACTCACGGGGATGGTTGGTGAATTACTACAGCTAATAAGCCAACTGGTGGGGACATGTTAGCAGTGGTAGGTTTAACGATTCCAATGGTCCAATGGTGGAAAAAATGGTCCAGAAGTGCAGTCCTATAATTTTTTTCTCATGCTGCTCTTGTGTAATTTTTTATCACTTTATCACTAGTTCATCATAGTCTCAATGCAATGTCAGTGTTGTTTCTTATTGTTCAGGGAGGGTCATGAAGGATTTTACATGTTTTGGCCATCAACAGAAAATAAAAAACAGATAATGGTCCCGTCTTAATAATCACCCACAGGTTTCTGAAGAGTAGTTTTTGACTGAGCTGCTCCACTGTTGCCATCTTGGCAGTGTTCAGCTCCATGCCTAAATCAAATAAGTGAATAGGTGGGTCAGTTGTGGACCTGAAGCATAATGGTTTGTGGCCATACTCTCAGTCTCTCTGTTTAGTCCCAAATAAAATTTAAAAGTGTAGTATGAAAACTGTCAGTTGATCTGTGGAGACCAAACTGTACCTTCCTGTACCAGGCCATAAACATGTGTAACATGGGAGTCTATGAGGTCTGACTTACTGCTGGAGACTCACTCTAATGGTCAGTTACTGCTTAAAGAGCGGCGAGAGCCGCATATATCTACATAGTGGGAGTGATCAGGGAACAGAGAATGCAGCCTCTAATAACACATTATCGGTAATGCGATTCACCAGTGCTATTCCCCTTTGAGTCTGGAGTTGCCTGTTATCATCATCTGGGGGCTGTAGATTGACCTACCAACCTCTGAACTGGATGATGATGTCATCTCTGAGTGTCGCTTGTTCACCTGGAATTTGCTACTGCTAATACACCATGATTTGTTTTTGGGTATTTCCACATTGTCCCAACAAAATGACCAGTTGGATGAAGTTCAGCTTCCACAGATTATTATTTAGAGGCTGCATTCTCAGTGCCATGATCACTCACACTATATGGATATGCGCGGCTCAGGAATGGATCTAAATATCATCTGAAGGACTCCTAATGACACCAAAGTTATATAGGTGAGTAAATGACCATATATTAATAATAAAATACGACACTTCTCCTTTAAGCATTTTAATCAGAATTTCAATTACAGATTTTCCACACAGAGAATAGACAATATATTTTATAAACAATACTGGTATTTAGTAATGGTGGATTTCTACTCATTAGTCCTGCCTTGTCTCCGATGATGAGACATTTAAGAGTTTTAAATGGATAAGAAAAGAACACAGGGGTGTTCACTAGCTAACTTGTGAGAACTGTCATCAGCAATTAATTCTAATTTAAACCACAGAGTCAGGAGCTTTTCTACTCAGATAATTAGTGTAAATGTCAATGATGAACACAAACTGCCTCCATATGAAGAGGATTAACATTTGATGAGGCAATTTAGAATAGTCCTCCTCATTTAAATGAGGAGCAGCTCCTCTCTTATAAAAGTTGCTTCATTTGCCATCTTGGCAATAATGTACGTCCACCTCCACCAAGGCTGTGACACTGTCATGATGCAAAAGTAATAATATCTAATAAAGAGAAGGGAGCATGAGGTTCATAAACACTGACAAATGTTGAGGCTGAACTCTTGCTTCATAATTCAGACTCCCTGCATTGAAGCTTATGAAGCAAACACATTCATGAATGATGCAATATTGGGGGGGGAGTTAGAAGCTCAGGGGATGCCATCTCCCATCGACATAACATCTCATATTCAAAGACCACGCATGACATAAATCATTTCCTCCTGTTAAGTACCGCTAAACATGTCTTTTTCCTGTTTTGAATACCAAGAGTGGGAACAGTCACAGAGACAGTTCAGACTCATCCTGTCTTATTCATCAACTTTCAGCTGTCAGTCAAGTGGCTGACGGGAGGGGGTGAAAATGATTGCAAAGATAGGTTTGTGTATGAATTTTCTGGATGACAAATGAATGACCCATTTTCCAGCTCAACCACCAGTGAGTCAGAGTTTCCTGATTGTATTTCTACCTATACAGCACAATGTGGTCTGATTTCATTTCCAGCCTCTCTCATTGTGCATGGTGATTGAAAGGATAATGGAGGAGACACCTGTGATCAGGAGTGATTTCAGGGGCAGGAAATTAATTTGTGACAGGATTTATTCCTCCCATCTGTGTTTTGTGTTTCTGGGGTATCTTAGACTATTGTGTGTTGATATCACTCCAGCTGCCACGGGCAAATCATGTCAGTGAGTTTAACATGTTAATTTATTTCTTTTGGCAACTGATTACAAAGAGAAATCATGCAGGTATGTAAAATGCCAGAGGTGTTTATTCTATGATAAAAATAAATAAATAAATAAATAAAGCGGTGTTTGTGAGATCCTGGAACCTTCTGTCAATGCTCAGTTCTTGTTCCATTCATTTCAAACATGAATACAATCTCATATGTAACTGAGTTGAGATCAGTTTGTGATATGCCTTTTTCTGGTTCCTAGTGTCAAATTATACTCACAAACAAGTAAAATGACTTCACAGATACAAGTACAAAGTCAGTCAGTGAAAATGAGTGAACATTACTTTGTAACATTTTCAGATGGGGAGGAGGTAAAAAATGGCAACAACAACATATGATGGACTGGTTGAATAAAACACCTTTACGAATACGAATACGAATACGAATACGAATACGAATTACTTTATTAATCCCCAAAGGGAAATTCATTTGTCTGTCAGCTCATCAACCATTTGCGAAGAATGAAGAACCCTGATGGCTGAAGGAACAAAGGATCTTCTATATTTTTCCATCCTGCAGCGAAGAGAGAGGAGCCGTCCACCACCGCTCTTTTCTTGGTCCATCAAGGTGTTATGAAGAGGATGATCTGAGTTGTTCAGAATGGCCTCCACCAGCGTGTATCTCTGATCTCTCTGAATTCAAGTGCCTCAGGATGTTTAGTCTGTATCCTAGCAACGACTTCATGGAGAATTTCACATGGAACTTATGCAGTAGCCGTTGGTGGGATGTACACAAGTATTGTTTTGATTTGAAAAAATCTCTACTTCCTGAGTCTTCATCTATATCGCCCGCTCCTCATCACTCTTGTTGAGCAGAGAGTTGATATTTTGCATGATGACTGATGGCAGAAAAGGCCTCCAGTACATCTCCACTTCCAAGCCTTTAACCTCTGCACCACCAGCACAGCAACCATGAAAGCACCTCCTCATCCAGCTGGAACAGGGTGGCATCCTCCAGACTTGCTCCATTTTCAATGACAGAAGCTCCTCTCCTGAAGAATCTCCTCTCCCCACAGAAGTATCCATCAGTAGTTGACAAAATACAACAAAAACATGCAAAAATAAAGCAAAGGTTGAGTAAAAACTCAGAGCTACCAGACTTTGCTGCTCCCAGCTGAAGCGCATGTTCTGGAATCATATCTTTAGACTATCTATCAATAATATAATAGACTATGTTGTTTGCTTTGCATTTTTCAGCGTACAGGGGTCATAGGTCAACCTGAAATGCACAAACTGTACATTAGCTACCCTGCTAACTATGATCTAAAACTAACTCTGTGCTCGGGTCACTAGTCTCTCGCTCTCTCTCTCTCTCTTCCTCTGTCTCACTCTGACAGAATAGATCTGATCTCAGACAGAAATGATAATTAAGACCAGCTTGCTCATTCATTTGTGACTGATGTGCTCCATGCTTTGTCATTGGGACACAGTCATGCACATTGAAATAACACAAATGATGATGATGAGAGCTGGTAAGATAGCTTTCACAATATAAGAGACAATGTCCTGCTGGACATAGAGAGGGCAGTTACTTATTTTCTCGGGCTGAAAACTGTTCTGAGATCTGGTGTACAGTAAAGAGAGATATAACTTCACTTTAGTGTCGTTCTAATTGATGTTTATTTTCAGCTTCAACTGTCCAAGCAGGGAGTGCTTGTCTAGCCTGGTACTGACAAAATCCATGGGATCAGCAGGACATTATGCACTGCTGCCACATGATTGGCCGACTGGATTACTGCATGAATAAGCAGGTTCACTTGTGTCCCCAATAAGGTCTATGACAAATTAAGCTGACTAATATAGTGATGAAGCTCAACTTTTTAAATGCTTTTCCAACTTTGATCATGACTTTTCCTCAGTTCAAGTTCAAGTTTCACTGAGAAGCTCTGGTGCTTGAATTTTAATGTCTGTCTTCAAGTGAAAAAGGTATTGTTTCTGTATATTAATGATGAATACACCACGGTTGAAATCACTATGGTAACATGAGGAGACAAAGAAGCTCAGACGATCTGATGAAAACATTACATCAAAATACACCCACACCTGCACAGCAGCTCGCGCATTTTATTCATCAAGTACCAACCTTCAGCTTTTTATCAAGTACATGACTCTATAGAATCACTAAATCAATACACACACACACACACACACACACACATGCACACACATGCACACACACACACACTGCTCGGTTCTTTGTGTGAATGGCAAGCTTTACCGCATACTGTGTGCATGGATGGATATAGAGGGCTTAGGCGGCATCAGGGGGAGGGAGGGCATTGCTTTGATAACTTTCTGAATTAGTGTATAATTACTCATTAAGCTGGTTAATTAGAACATAATCTAATTCTGGTAATTTGAATATCACACATGAAGGACAGAAGAAGTTATGGTTTTATTCTTTGAAGTTTGGTTAAGTGACAGTCTGACACCAAACCTTTGTATTTCCTCCAAGTACACACACGTCTCATGACATCAGGTGCAACAGTGCCCCCCACAGGCCACAGCTCTACATCAGCTCACAGGGCACACACACGTGCTTGTATATACTGTGATATAGAGTACAGATATAAAGAGTGAGTTTACTGTCACCAGGGTGAAATTCAGATTTTGAATAATAATAGTTTATTTTTCATAAGTGTTTATTTGGCTTCACAGTCTTGTTGAAATCACCACTGTGCCTCAAACACACAATCAAACAATATCTCTCTTGAGTGTTTACAAGTTATTGCATCTGGTATGAAATTGCTCTTGCTTATATACTCAGCTCTGATTAAACACAAGAGCTGCTTTGCTTTTTTAAACATCTCTCCTGAGTTGGCTGGAAAACCTAAAGTGCTAAACAAGCATTTAAATATTTGAACTCCTCTCCACTTGAGAAGGCTCATCATTAAACACACGATGCTGAAATATCAGAAACACACATTCCTTAAATTCGGCATCATTCTGCAAAACTTCAAAGCATTTTTCATCAGTTTATTTATCCATTGTGACTCATCCCTGAGTTCCAGGTCCAGGACCTGGTCCAGAGGACAGTAGATGGTGCTGTGTCTCCTGATATGTCTTAGATGGACGCCATGCTCCCAGTGAATACGAGATCTGACTGATCTTTAACTGATGCCATGGGAAAATCTTCTCACTTAGCTTCTTGTAAAGTTTTTCTTTTTTGCTTGTAATCAGTGATTTTCCACTTGAGCAAGAATGAAAAACAAAGCAGAAGCAGGGACCCACCGCGCTGCTCTTAGCCAAATTGGCGGGGTGGTGATGGTGGCTGATTCAAAGCAGCACCGAGGGACTGTTTGGGAGGGTTGACTGCTGACATCTGACACCATCACAGGTCTGCACATCGTCTCTGTGAGCGTGGGATCTTATCTTCCACCATTATGTAATGGGAAAAAAGCCCTTCACTGGATCCTCAGTCTATAATCCTTCTAGGAGCAGGAATGTGAACTCGGCTGGAGCCCGGCTGTACCTTCCAGTCTAAATGGAGGGACTCATGCAAGAAGACACGTCCTTAGTCATGTCTGTGGCCGAGGTCATGTTCTGGGACAAACAGAGGGTAGTAAGAGGGATGAAGGGTTCTCCAGTTTGTTTCTAAGCAGGATGGGGGAAACGACACAAACAGAGGGAGACCGTAGGGTTTGGCCCCCAGCCCAGAGACAGAGGGACAATTGATAGTGTTTATGTTGAGGAATTCAGTGCACAGGAATTCTGAGGGGACACAGGATGTGTGTTGATTTCTATCAACCGTTTCCCCCTAGTGTTGCATCCATCTCTCCAGACAGAGACAGAGCTGGAGCTAATCAAAGGAGAACAACTGAGACTGTGGCCAAATGATTGTCAAGATCTCTGCATCTAAAATTAGGTCTAAAGATCACTAAAACCAGCATCTACTATAAATCTGATGTGGTTTGATGGATGTGACTGGATTCTTGTTTGTGGTGATCACAGCACTCGAAGCTCAGTCTCACTTTTCTCGCATGTGCAGAAACACCCACCTGAGGCTGACTGACTGTTTGACAGTGTTTATCAATAATGATATAATAAACAATTGTCCTGCATTGATGAGAGGTCTGGAAAGTATGTAACACCCGTCTCATGTACATATGGGACAGGGCCTGGGTCGCTCGTATGATATTCCCTTTTTAAGCTTATGAATAAAATATGAATTATTTGAATGAAAGACCACACAATAAAACTTGAAATGTGAATATTCACAAGTTTAAAAAAAAAAGAAAAGAAATAAATCACTTGGGTTCAGTGAGAAAATTAATATTTAACAGAAATGGTCCGCACTTTAAATATTATTAATATTTGTATTATTAATACAATTATTAAATATAAGTTCATTTACATTTAAAACATCAATACAATCGATACAACCCGCAGCTCACACACTTAGAAGGAGGGATGCAGGTCCTATATAGTCCATATGAGCTTCTCTCTCTAATGCCGTCCAAATGATCGTCTTTCACTCCTGAATTAGATACACAAGCTAAATTCCGAGACCACAGGCTGTTTTAGGCCGATTTAGCGATAGCTTGAATTAGCTGAATACATTTATACGGAGCACAGAGCAAGCTAATCAAATACAACGCTAGGCTAAAGCTAACGGCTAGTAGCGGTTAACAATACCAGTTTGTTTTCACACTGTACAGCTTAGTCACAGTTTTCGAAAACACTGCCAATAATAATTACCTCTCAGCATGTAAGTCGTTGGTGGAAACATTTCAGCAAGATAGAGTCTAGAGGTTTTTTCATTGCAATTTGTAAACAAAACATTTAAACTGGGCCCCTCCTCTTGGCTCAACTCCTGCCCCTGACCGCAGCAGCAGCAGCAGTTGTCAGTACTGGAAAGAAAAGGAAATACAGTCCGAGTGAATCGTGGAGCCTGGAGGCCGATACCTGTCCATCACTGGTAACGGGAGCCTCGAGGGCTATGCTGCGAGGAGTAGGAGGGCCGTTGTGGTGAGCTGGGAAGCGGTTGCTAGCGGTGGATGCTAGCCGCTACCGCTAGCAGAAGTTTGCATCGAGCTAGCGAGTGTTAGCCGGAGTGGATAGCATCCACCGCAAGCACTCGCTAGCATCAGGGACAGCTAGCGGGGCTAGCAGCCCTCCTACTCGCGCTACTCGTGCTGCTTGGCTAGAGAGAAAACACAGACCCTCCACCCAGAAACGTCCCTGTGCACAACAAAACAAAGCAAAAGACCAAAAGGGAGCTCTGCAGACGCAGTCACCACCACAGGACTAGAAGCCCATAGGTGATGATTAAGACGGATTTCATTTATATAAGTCTAGCATTTATTTTTGAGCAAAAACCTCCAGACTCTACCTTTGATATTCCAATTAAATTAATAATTACATTAATTACCTGTAATATGTAATATGTATTCTACACTCATTTTAAATCATGTCAACCACTGTGTGTGTAATGTTTCTCCAAATGACTTGAAGCTTTTGAAGAGTCACCTCCTCCACCAACACATCAACCAACTAACACTTTGAGAAGGTCAGAATATAGCAGACAAGTGAAATGTAAGTGCAACTTCTTTAAATGGATAATTAAAGTGACTGAAATACGAAGCTTAATGTTTTATTACATTTCAATAAAACCATTTCTCCACTCAAAACGACCTGAAATCCTCCAGACTCACCTTCAGTTTATTCACCACTTGGCAGTGATTCCCCTCAGGATCTGCTTTTGGCTGTCGTCTGCCACAATCTGTGAAGGTCCAGATTGAAAGCAGGGGAGGAGATATTTTTCTGCAGCATTTTTTTTTTTTACTGTATTGTTTGAAATCCTCTTCACACCCTGACTGCAACCAATTCCTTACATTCTTTTTCGCCAAAATGTGGAACAGACAATCCTGTAAAAACACCATACACTATTTTTTTTAATATATATATATATTTTGGGGCTTTTTTGCTCTTATTTGACAGCACAGTATGAGAGAGACAGGAAAACGGGGAGGCAGAGAGAGGGGGAATGACAAACAGTAAAGGGCTGCCCAATGCGAGATTTGAACCGGGCCGACTGCAGGGAGGACTGTAGCGTCTGCATATGGGACACCTGCTCTACCCACCACACCACATGGACCCCACCATGAAGTAATTTCTAAAACCATAAACAAATTCATTGGATGCATCAATCAAACTGCTATCTGCTTCTCCCTCCCCCCTCTGCACGTACTGCTCTTTTGAACTGTGTATTTTCAAAATGCAGCCTGCTCAAACTGTTTTTTCAGGATCACCATCCCTACCTTTAAAGCAACACTATGTAGTTTCTTGACCTCAAAATAATGTTTCTAAACTCATTCAAGAGGTAGAAAAATGGTTAATAGGATGAACCGTACCGCTGCTGCAGCCAGAGCAGGATCCCTGTTTGACAGAAGCCCAGCTATAGTGGCTCCAGGCACTCCTCCATCACTCCAACATCACCCCACAGTTGCTCTGCCAGTGCCCCACCAGTGATCCACAGCTGCTAACCACCGATCCATCACCCAGTGGCGTGCACAGGTAGACACTAGGTGGTGCTCGAACACCTGCCCCTTGCCCTCTGGACCAAGCAAGTGCCCTTTTGAAAGTTCCTTTTTTTTTTTTTTTTTTTTTTAAGAGTGTATGTGGCCCATGCCAACACAATCATCTATAAATACTCGACGATTAAAAGCGTCTAATAATGCGCCAACCCCCCCCCCCACACACACACACACACACACACACACACAGCGCATCTCCACAGAAACTGAGACGCGATGCGCTGCCCACACACACCTCCTCCCCTGCCCCAACAGCCAGGCAACACACATAAGTGAATCGAGTCGAGTGTTTTGTTTGCCCCTTAAACCTCAGTTGCCAAACAATGACTTGCATTTTATACTCTCTGTTGTGAAGTAGCCTGTCTCATACAGCGCCACACAGCTGAGTATAAATTAGCCGACTGCCCACCGTTTTAACAAGCTAGACGCTAGCCCAAATCAATATGACGTGATGTGATGACCACCACCATCATATTGACATAAATAAATATGTTCACATTCAACATGTGCCTGTAATGTTTTTTTTTGTTTTTTTTTAAATCTCACACTGCTATAAAAAGGTAACCGGCAGTTCCACATACCGCACAAAGTGCCCTTATTTTTCACTGAGCACAGCAAAATGTCTGTGCACGCCACTGCCATCATCACTTCACAAGAATTCCATAATCACTCCACCAACATGCCACCATTGCTCCATCATCTTTTCACCATCACTCCACCAGTATGCCACCATGGCTTTACTATGGCTCTGCCATCACTCCACGAGCAGTTCACCATTCCTCCACCATCGCTGTTGCTCCTGCATCACTCCATCTTAGCTCCTCCATTGTCACTTGGCCACCGAAATTGACCAGTGGAGCCTGAATTAGTTTTGATTATCACTCCTACTTCTACATGTGTAGGGGATGAACTCTCAAGGGGACTAACATGACTTCATCTAAAGGCCCTGTTCAACTACACTTAATCTGAAACATGAGGATATGAAATGTGCTGGTTGCATTTTACAGGGCTCTGCTCCTTCAACCTCTGATGTAAATGGGCAATAAATAACCTATAATCGAGCCTCCAGGCTCTTACAGGAGACTGTGTTAATTAAACTGAATCTAAATTTGTTTGTTAATACCATAATTACAACACTATGAAAGCTCATTATATCCTGAAATGTTAAGACCTATGGATTAAAAAGGCCCACTGGAGCTGACTCTTTTGCTGCTACATGCTCCACTGTGTTCACCAGCTCTGCCATTTAGTGCTGCAGAGCTTGACAGAGAGTTGAAGCTGAGAGGACCTGCACAGTTGGGGATAATTCTGTGTGGGTTGGCCCCATGTCATATAAAGGTAGATGTCCATGTGTCAGGCCTAAGGTATGTCAATTAACATTGGGAAAGTGCTATAGAGTCCACAGAGAAATGCCCATAGCCTGTGTCAGCAGCTGTATTTTACCTGAAATCTGCTTTAGGGTTATGGGACCACTCAGAAAACAATCAGCCAATCAGAAGAGAGGCTCACTGAGAAGAGAAAATAAGAGAAGCCTGGTGATGTAAAACTACACCGGGAAAGTTTATGGTGCTTGAAATCTTCAAATTTCATATTTTTCAAATTGCAGTTAGTACTGTATGGACCTTTAAGATGGGGGTCATGATCTCATCTTATCTTGACCTAACTCAGCAGAGGATGCCGTGCATGTGATCGATGCTTCACAGTACAGTATATAGCTCATGTAATGTAACACTAGTGATGTATATCTGACATGTTGCGTTGGCTTCAAAAAATAAATGAATAAAGAGACAGATAAAATAAAACATGCTACTGGGTGGCCCCTGGGGGCCCACAGTATATTGTTGTCTGTTTACCTCAGCTGGTGATGAGGCCCAGAGCAGATTAACACCTGTGCTCACAGAAAATTAAATATAGAACATAATTTTTCATTTGGCCAATGATGCACCCTGGTGACCTTGCAGCCTTATAATTAATGATAACTTAATGTCTTGTTTGCCCAGTGTGTGTGATGGCCACCTCCTGCTGCTGCATCACACTGTGTACTGACTCTCCTGTGAGTGTTGTTATTTCTTAAAGAACAAACAAAACAGAGCAAACTGCCTGTGATGAAACAGCAGCCAAAAAATGTCTGGCACTGCCGAGTGTGTATACAGAGCTGCCACGGACAGCAGATAAACGTTTGAAATATTAATTATTTGATGATTATCTGCCGGAAAGAGCAAAACAAGCTCAGGCTAAAAGTTCAAAAGCATGTTCACAGAGACAGGACACACTGCAGCCGAACCGCCAATACACAAAGCAACAGATCAGACTATAAATCACATATATGATTTGAAAGGTGTTGCTTAATGAATAAATCTGTGTGTTAAAGTATGTAGAATATTTGAATTGCCTCAAGCCTGATCCAAATGAAACCTCTCACCTGCTTCAACATATCCCAGTTATCTCTTGTAAAAAAAAAAAAAAACATGGCAGCAACTTTTCATGACCCCTCTCATAAATATAAACTACCCTGATGGATAAACACATTTAATTACAATCACTGACAATGCTAATAAATTATCATTAATGGTTTTTGGGCTTTGTGAAAAAAAAAAAAAAACTCAAGAAAAACAACATTGTCTACTTGGTTCTGAACTTCACGTGTGTGACACTATGTCAATTAAAAACAACACTGAAAAGGTTGTTTTTGTGGATGTGACCATATAAGGTTATTTAGGAGTCTCTGGCCTGTGTTTAGACTGTGGTGGTAAGTGTTTGGGAGAATGTAAATGGATGATAAATCTTTGGTGAGCTAGGCTGACAAACCTCTCTGTCTCTGTTTTCCTATACTTGGACTAATCTCTGTCTCTGCCCTTGTGGGACTCCCTCCCACAAAAATGTGACTTCATATTATACAGATGCAACTTTTCACTTTTTTTTTTTAATGTAATTGAATAGAAAAAATAGAGCTTGATATCCGAAATAAAAGGGGGCGGGGTGCAGGATTGGAAACATTTCTCACTCTGCCTCATGGCTGCCTGAGGACATATAGAGCTGCTGAAAGGGAATTAGAGGGTTGAGTCTTGTGTCACAGCCCTGTTAACCTCCTCAATGGCTGCTGTAATGTGTCACCACAGAAGCTGAGATATATTAGAAAAGTGTCCTCAGCTAGTTAGTTTGTCTTAGAAAAACAGCTGGAGAAAAATCACTTAAAGCAGAGACACTTCCGGCCGTTATCGCACCCAAATGACTAGTGTGGCTCCGAAAGGTGATGGCACTGTATGAAAAATACTGACTGATACAAGGTGTATATTTAGACCTTCCTTGTTCCTCCTACAGTTCTTTCAGCATGCTTTGTATTTACTCCTGTATCGTTAATGAGTCAGACCAGGAAGTTTGGCGTCATGACTACACAAGTCAAGGATTTCTCTGTTTGCTCAGTCTTTCATCTCCATCAGCTCATTCCACTGAAATCCACAGGCTCAGTCTGTGTGTGTCTCTATATTTAGCTGGAAACATGATTTCATGTCAGCACTCAGAAATTCTTCTTGTATGGAATAAGCAAATCCTTGTCTGCATCAGAACCACAATTCTAGCCCAGTTGTCCCAATGATGGACCAGCACCTGCTTTGTCTTCTGATTCTGCACATAACATATAGTGTCAAAACTGTGACCTTCCTCCTTCACATCCTCTAATCAATAGTGTTTGCACTCTCTGCCTATCGAGGCACTCCAACACAAGACCTTATTGTATTTTTGTGGAAAAGTTCATTTATTTCAGAAGTTCAGTTCAAACATCATATAGATGCATTACACACAGACTGAAATATTTCATGTCTTTATTTCTTTCCATTGTAATGATTATGGCTTACATTTAATAAAAACCAAAGATTCAATAAAGCCTTGAAGAGTCTGAGTTTGTTCAAACTCACGCCCAGGACCTCTCATCCGCACACGAGCACCCTGTGCTGGGCCGCACACCTGGCCAGCTTCCCCTCCAGAGCTCCGGCCACACTCAAGACTCCCTTTGCTTGGCACATCACCGTCAACAAATTCACGCAGGCCACAGTGATTCTTGGTGATGTTCATACAGTATTTACAACACAGGTAGCTAACAGTTCCCCTTCTTAACCAGAGTACTAGCTTAAATCTTTAATTGTGTGGCTTCACTCACTTATTTATGAACTGGTACTGGTTTGTGTATTCTTTGTTTATTCTATTGTATATTCTGTTCAACAATTAATAAGGAATTTGAGCCAAGGACCGCCCATGTGTCTTATTGTTCTACTGCTCACAGTTTTTGCAGTCACTCTGATGCAGCTCTGTTCCAAAGTTCAGCTGAGCATCTCTTATCCTCACATTTCATGACTCAAGGCCTTTTCTCATTATGTGGATGTGTTTCTCATCTGACCGACAACTCATGAAAACAAATTCATCAGATGGAACTGACCGACCTCTCACTCACTTTAATATAGTCATGCACTGCTTCAGTATTTCCGGTCCAAACCACTTTAAACTCTCATAAATGTAGAGTACAAATAGTCAGTACGTTTACATGCACAGCTAAGTCAGGCTATACTCATAGCTTGATTTGGGCGTCTCGTCGGATTTCAGTCCTTGTCCCAGTTTATATAACTGACAGTGTCTGCCTCCTCAACATAGGTGGCAGTATGTGTTGTTTCAGCAAGGTAACTCTTTCTGGTTGACTTTTTTGTCACCTAGTAAATAACTGTACATAAATAACTTGGGTCCTGTTTGTCCACAGGCTTCCTTTTTTTTCTTCTTAATTAATTTATTTTATAAAACACATCTTCTTGCTGGATGCACCGAGTAAAATGCACTGACGCATCAGCCCAGGCTTCTTTATTGTCCAGTTATAGGTGGATTAAGGTCATAATTCAGTTTTTTCAACTGTCATGTAAATGTACTGAGACTTAGTACCCAATCTCCCCCCGACCTGTGGTCCTGCCTCCCCTTTGCCATGGCATTCATGTTTTACCTCATCAGTCTCTAGTTGTGATGGCAGTAGCTGCTTGTGGATGTTGGAGCACTGACTTACTAGATGTTTCTTTGATAGTCTTAATGTTGGTTTTAAAAGAATCCACAGGTCCCACATCATTGCCATTGATTTTAACTAGTTTGACTCAAATGATAACGAAATGGTTTATTTTGGTGACACGAAACTAAATCTGAAATGTAAATGTTTTAGGTGACTCACTATACCTTTAGGCAACATGCTTAAGTTTTGATGTAGCATGAAACTGTAAAGTCTGTTTCAAAAAGTGAGTCAAACCAGTTGAGAACAGATGGAAGAAACAATTGACCTGAGTGGTGAGCAAGGTTTAAAAAAGCAGCACAAAGCCTCAGTGAACTGTTCATTACAGGTGACTGAACTTCAATGTGTTTGTAGAACCAGGAAGAAAACATCAGTTCCCCTCTGGCATAACCCTGGCCCTCTGGATCGTTCACTAGCTCCTGGTTCTGATGCTGTTATCTGGTGACAGAGCGATGTGGTGCCTGGAGGTGTGTCTGCTGTTGACCCAGGCAGAGCAGTGGACAGGATGTTCCTGAGTGTGCCTGGACCCTGGGCTCTCTTGCTCTCTCTCTGCAGCCCTCAGCCTGTTTGTTTTTCCGGCTGAGAGCTACCATTCCCTAATCCCCCCCCCCCCCCCCCCCCCCCCCACACACACACACACACACCACACCCCACCCCCCTCTGTTCTCCACAGCCGTCACTGTGCCTCAGCAAGAATGTAAACACACGCACACATATGTGCTGTATATGCTTTCGTACATGTACAAATAAATGTCCTACACTGCACAGTTTGCATGACACAAGAGCTAATGTATAAAAAATTATGGGGGATCCTGTATCCTCATGCACCGTGGCTGTTTATCACAACATAACAAGTCCTTCACAGCTTCTTCACACCAGGAGCCTCTTTACAAAGAAATGTTTGTACTCTTCACCTGAAAAATGGTGGAGGGGCAGCACTGCAGGCATTACACAGCCAAACAGTTTATACACCAGTGCTGCAACCTGTTTAACCTTCCACATAACACCTGTCTCATTCACTAAACACTTTCTGACCCATTTTGCATCAAATCATAAACATCTGCCGTGCTGTGTTTACCTTATCTGCCTGAGCCTCACCCCCACTCCCACCCATGTTAGCTGAGGGCTGATCTGCACCAAGGTGGGGACCAGCGAGGAGATACATGAAGGCATGTTAATATGTCTGACCTCTTTCAACTCTCACTTCAGGTTGACCCCCTGGATTTATGGCTGTTTGTGTGGGCTGATCTGGAATTTATGTTACGTCATGTTCATAACAGGTGGTCAGATTGATGAGTGGCTGTTACATAATTATTTCAACATTTTCAGCTGGCATTTAAAGGTCAGTTTAATCTGACCTTACAAAGAAAATCCTATCATATTCTACCCACCAGTAAAGAAAAAAAAAAACATAACTTAAAGTCTCCCAGAGGACCAGAAAGTGCAGTCATGTGAGCTAGGGACCCAGTTATTTATGAGCTCATGTGTCCATTTATAATTGAACCAACATGTTTGTAAGCATCCTGTGGGAGCTATCAAAAGACTTTCTGGGAAAACATTATTCAAAGTAGATGAGGTGTGTGTGTGTGTGTGTGTGTGTGTGTGTGTGATCCGGAAGAAAACTTCTTTGACAGTGGAATCTCCATTTAAATCTTCTGTACATGCATACAGTCATACAGTGGAGACCCCCCGATACATATTTTCAACCTAAGGAAATTTAGTGATGGACTGTGGAATATAGTTCATTGTGTATGAGATGTCCATGAGTAAAGTTTAAGGAAGAGAATTATTACCCAACTCTTAGACCTTGCCTTGCTCAGTACTATTGTCTCAGTCAATCAGACTTTATTTGTCTAGCACTTTAAACAATGCAACACAAAATGCTTTACAGATTAAAATCAATAACACATGCCCCTGGGACTTGACACTTGAATCATGAGTCCCATAAGTTACTATCAAGGAAAGACTGAAAAACAAAGATTAGGATGGAATGGTGAAATAGTAAGCAGATGGGAGGAGATGGAATGAAGACAGTAAAACCAGAAATAGAAGGAAAAAAAGAAAGAAATGAAATAAACAACCAGAAATAAAAGTAGGAAAACAGATCAGAACATACATATAGAACAAAACAAGTACAACATCCTTAAATATATATGGGTCAGTGAAGTGATGCAACCTAATCTCAAGTGGTGTAACCTATATATATATATATATATATATATATAGGTTACACCACTTGAGATTGACTATAGACAGGAAAGTAAATTTGGTTTCAAATGTGAAATAAATGCAATTCAACTTTGCAATGCAACACTATGTATCTTAACAAATTTGACATCATTTGTCACATTATTTATAAGAAAGGCACTGGTTTTAGGATATGTGCTGCTCAGTGTTAAACGCAGCAAAAATCTGCTTCAATGTAATATTTTCAGAAAAAAATTATACTCTGTATAAGTACAAACCCAGTGTAGATGCATAAAATAATTCATCAGGCATTCAGTCTTACTTTGGTAAAGGGAAGATGCAAATATTATTTTAAATGACATGATATAATGTACATTTTAACAAATCTGATGCTGTCTGTGCTGCTCACAAATTTTAAAAGATATTTCTGAATTTTTTTTTTCTCATAATTTCTTGCCAACCTTTTTATTTATTACTGACTCATATATAAATGAAATAATTCAATATAAAGGTTGCATAAGGGAGATGTGCACAGACAGCCTGAACTCAGGAGCTGAGTAGAATCAGCCCCCGGGACTTCTATAACTTCATGATGTCATTGCCCTCAATTACCAAGCCCCAAGCCACGCCGACCTGGACCTACCCTCCAGATTTACAGGAGTTGGTTTCTTTGGGTGTTTTACCTGAAATTTACCATATTTTTATTGGATCACTCAGGCAGCCAATCAGACAAGAGGCTGTGAGTCTCCTCTGTTCTCATTGGCTGACACTGAAATGTTATTACCACAGTTCCATCAAGAAGCCTGAGGAGATGTAAAACTGCACGATGTTTGGTCATCTAACACTTTTATCCTGTTGTCTCCAGATACACAGCCAAGACAATATTAGCAAACAGCACCTGTTCCAAGAAGTGTATTAACAGATCAAAATGAAAGTAGAGCCCAAACAATATTATTTACTGGGACTTAAGATGAATACTAACGTTGGAGATCAATCAATACACTGAATATGTCAAAAGGACAACTTTGACCATGTCATTTGTTTTTATTATTTGTCTACATGCAGGTGATAATTATCAGGACCCCTTCAGTCCTTTGTAAATCAGAAACAGTGGTTAGTGCAGCTTTAAGGACAGTGGCTGAAACACTGCTCAGATGGAGCTCCAGGCCTTTGTTTACATTTGTTCCAGCTCTGACAGAAATAATCTTTCCTAACAGAGCATGAACCAGGGTGAGGCTTGGACCATTAAAAACCATTCAGTGGGTTTCAAATGGGAACACTCTAAGTCTAATGTTACCTCGTGACAGCCTCTTCTCTCCCTTCCCTTTTTCAGCTTCCTTTTTCAGAATCCCTCCGTACTGGCACCCCAGGGCCATGCCTGCCTCAAACTGGTTTAATGCCATTTGAATCTTCTTAAATCACAGTGAAATTGTTAGATCTATGTGTCTCTCCTCTGCTCTAAACCTCATTCCAGTTGTCAGGTAGTTATGTGGACGTATGGCCCTGCCACAGCTCTATATCGTCGTGCTTATGGAGCTGGAACAATTGAATTTCACTGTCTCTTCATACAGGCAGATGCACAGAAGATGGCACAGCAAGTGCAGCATGAGGTCCTGAAACATAATAATACTTCATATGTTTTATATTCTGCAGTGGATTCTGTCACATCTGAACCAGAGGGACATGTGACAGAAAAAAGAAACACAATCAATTCTACATTACATGTTTGAAAATAGAGGGCAAGGATGCTGAGGATTAATGTGGAATTCAAGATACTTAATTTAGTGAATCAATCAGAATTTTTATATTAACGATGAATCAGCTATAGATAGATAGATAGATAGATAGATAGATAGATAGTTAGATAGATAGATAGATAGATAGATAGATAGATCGATAGATCGATAGATCGATAGATAGATAGAAGTTCTAATTGTGCTAACCACCCTGGTGTGTCTGCTTCAGGCTCAGTGAGAAAGTTAACTAAATATTAATCACAGCAAAGGAGTTTCATACATGTCACATGATGACAGACCCCCACCCTCTGTCTAATACAGGTGCATTTTTATCTGATTATTGGAAGTGTGGGATCTTGGCCTCTTACATTTAATTTGCTTTGCAGCCACATGAATAGAATCAAATTCAGCTGTGAACCTAAAAAGTCATTTTCTCATCTCTGCTGCTCTGTGGAGATCTTCACATTGTTCATACATTTCTGTTTTGTCAGCCAAATAAACACTGATGAAATGGAAGGCCATACTCAGGTTTCTTTGCTCTGCTGCCTCTTTCAGGCTAAGAAATCATTTACACAATTAAATATACAATTTCTTTACATTTGGATTAATTACAACAACAGAATACTGCTGAGATACTTTTAAATGAAGAGTGTTTAGTGTAGTGTAGTGAGATGGGCTGATGCGGAGCATGAGGCTGGTGCAGACAACCTTGTCCCATTTGCTTGCCTGTGTTTGTCCTCGATGCTGAAGTTTACACTAGATCCACATCATTCCCATTAGGGTCAGAGATGCTGGGTGATGTCTAGTTAGTGTGACAGAGATAAACAGAGAGGAGGAGTCAGGGTCTCCCTCACTGGAAACACTACAGGTGATTTTAGCAAGTGTGTGTGTGTGTGTGTGTGTGTGTGTGTGTGTGTGTGTGTGTGTGTGTAATGTGTGCATTTTGATTTTTTTTCTGTGCATGTGTCCACATGGTACATTAGTGCCTGTTTGCTCCTGTGTGACGAGTTTCTTCACAACACAGTTAGTCCAGCTCTGCAGCCAGCTCTTCCCAGGCCTTATCTTGATTGGTTGGGGAAGGACGAGGTGGGAGAGGCAATCTGCAGCTGAGGATCCACACATGCTCTCAACTGCGCTGTGTCTGTAGGGAGCACACAGATCCATCTCCTGACCCGCCCGAGGGGTCTTCCTGGACAAAAGGACTGGTGCTCCACATGAGGATTTCTTCAGGATAATACTTGAGAAGAGACAACTTTTTGAGAAGTTAAAGTTCAAGAGGAAGTAGCTGAAAATTGTTGGGAGTAATCAGGAAAATTTTGAGAACGTACAAGGAAAATAAGGGGAAATTGCGGGATCCAAACCTGAGGACTCTTCAGTTACCACAGGTCCCTCCATTAAAGTCTGAGTAAACCTTTCTGGAGGAGGTGTTGAGCTGAGGATAGTCAAGCTGAAGGAGCCAAAAAAGGGGATGAGTGTGAGGCCTGGAGGGTCAAGGAGTGAGGTATGACAAGGTGAACCTGGGAAATACTCTCAATGTAAAATACACAGCACCATGCCAAC
Source organism: Caranx ignobilis (assembly GCA_021432705.1). NCBI lineage: Eukaryota > Metazoa > Chordata > Actinopteri > Carangiformes > Carangidae > Caranx > Caranx ignobilis. The sequence goes on from MU269988.1 coordinate 19,234,491, forward strand.
CCTGCTGCTGCTAAGCTGGCACAAGAGGACCTGGACCACAGTCCTCCTCATTATCTGCAGCCACCAGGTAAATGAATCTTTATCATGTTGTTGTGATAAAGATGTTGTGATAATGTTGTGATAAAGACAGTAAATGTTGTGATAAAGACAGGCAGAATTTCTGGTAGCAAACATCCTACTCATGTTTTAATGTTTCTTTTGGGGTTTAGGGCAACATGAGGTCTCACTGCTTATATGTATTGTCTGCACATCCTCTTCCACCAGTTTAGTGACAGGCTGGAAAAATGACCCTCTCTCTATCTGTGCTGGAAATCAAATGAGAAATGAAATCTCCAGGGATTAAAGAAAAAAAGCAGAGAAAACTTTATTCATACATAAAAAAAAATAAATAAGACCACTTTATATTGGACAATTGTCACTTCATCTTCAAGATTACAATATGTGAAAATATTCAGGACCCTGCCACTGGATGTGAAGCAGGTTTGGTCCCATGGGAGACAACAAAGACAGCATTGAGACAGCAGCTCTTGTCTCTGCCTGAGCCGCGATAACACCCTGGACTCATCTTGAGAAGATGAGCCCCAGTGAGTTGAGCTGTCTGTCAGCCAGCAGGGATCTCTGCGGCCCAGATGGCTGCTGAGCCACCAGGCGGCCGAACAAACACAAAGAGGCTGGCGACTTCAGCTGCGTCCTCACTGGACTGTGAAGACTGCAAAGTTTCTGGCTTCATCTCTGACACTAAATCATAAAGAGCAGAGGAGGCAGCTGTGGTCGGCAGAGATCCTCAAACAAAGACAACACTAATTTGTCTCATTAATGAGAGCACATTAGAGCAGAATGATCATTTAGAACTGAGCATTAATTAATAAGACAGTTGTCAAATGCAGTCACCTTGAGTTATATCCTTAGAATAAACAGAGGTGTGTGTTTACATTGCTGCCGGCCTGATACTGATGCACTGAGCCCACGTAATAAATCACCTACATCAATGACAACTTACATACAAGTGATCATGTTTCCCCGACAACACAAGGTGGTCTAGTTAAACACTCCCACCAAGTGGGTTCACACAGACACTGCAGTGTCCACAGGCCGCAGGGTCTGCAGATCAAACACACTAAGGCAAGTGAAAAAACTGATTGTTGTCATTTACTTTATATTGTTGCTCTCAGGTCATGAGTTCATCCTTTCAGATTCAGATGTAATATGATATGATGATGATTTAGAATACTTTTCTTCTTTTTCTTCTTCTTCTTTTATTTTTATCATTATTACAGGTGTAGTACTGTCTGATGACACAAATGTGTATGTGCATGTAAAATGAAAACTCAAACAGAAATTACATGAACAAAATAGACATATGTAACTGATTAGAAATGGCAACAACTTGTTATCCTGATATATATGTCTAGCCTGCAGATATGTATGCTTATGTAAATACGTTGTATATATTGTAGTATATGTATATTGTTAATGGTTGTAAATGAATAAGCGAGATTTAAACATGAAGAATCATTACATGTTTAATAAACGTACATATATGTATTGAATTTTTGTTACATAGATCTATCTTATATACATTGCATAGTATTGTATATTAGAAATTTTACAACTGGTATCTCATATTTGTCACACATATCTCAGTATATCCAGAGGATGTATAAATGCAATTATAATCACACATTAAGACTGAATTATTCATGCTATATATTAATCAAATTGCTTGATTGCTTTCTTGACTGGTTGACTTCTGTGGACTATAATTCCTCAATAATGGCTTTTCCTCTCTGTGTGGCTCCATGTGGAAGGTGACCAGCTCAGTGCTGGAAAGTCTGATAGCCAAACGGACCGAGTACTGGGAGACCTGCAACAGAACTCTGACAAGTGGTGCACCCTCAAAAACTGGTGAGCCCCAGCCTAGCCTTTCATCTCCCTCTGTTGAAATCCACTGTTGAAATCCTCAGACGTGACTTTTCATTGTAGGAAACTACTGTCGAGGAACATTTGACTCTTTTGTGTGTTGGCCCCACTCGTCTCCTGGAAACGTGTCAGTGCCCTGTCCCTTATACCTGCCGTGGATCAGCAAGGGTAATGTCCTGTTTCAACACTTCAGGCGCAGTTTGTGTCTACAATGCCAGTTGGTTGCTCTTTGTCACTGCATTCAAGTGAATCAGTAAATGAGTGAATCACAGGACAGGCTGCAGTGAAGTCATGTGGTCAGGAGTTCAACGTTTAATAAAATCTGTCATGGTTTTAATGTGAATCGGTCGTTTGACAGCTTTGTCTGCTGTGCGTCTCTAAAGGGTTTTTGTCACACAAGCTGCATGATCCACTACTGTGGTTCTTTACTGAAAGTCTTCATCTAAACAGCTATGGTTTGGATTGCAGTGACTATAATGATCCGTTTTTATCTAGTGACACTGTGAGATGACTGGAGTTGAATTATTAGTGCGAAATCTCATCTTCCTCAGCATGAATTCAAGGGCCAAGGAATTCTGCGTCCTGCCAGAAAACACAAAAATAACCTAGTTCAGGTTTTGACTGTAGAATAATGATGACTATGTTGGTTTCCCTGCAGATGGCTCTAGGAGGGCTCACAGAGAGTGTTTAGAAAATGGAAAGTGGCGACAGAGAGGGAACTCCTCTGAGCCCTGGAGAGATGAGTCAGAGTGTCAAGAGGACCAGTACTTTAAAGACAAGGTGATGAGGACACTGTCAAACACACAGAGCACTTGTCCTTATCTTAGTGAAGAGATGCGGTGATCCATCCATCCATTTCCTTGTGCATGTGTGTGTCCAGGAGGATGAGATGCTTCGTCAGACAGCCCTCAGGCTCATCTCGGTCATTGGCTACTCCCTGTCGCTGACCTCCCTCACACTGGCCACTCTGCTAATGGGAATGTTGAGGTCAGTGTCTTGTGATAAAACTTTGATCTCATGTTTGTAGCTTTGCATACTGGGATATCATACATTCCAGCAGGGCAGGCAGATAATGTTGAGGAGGAGACTGGGTGTGGTGAGCAATCAGTGTAAATAACATTATAAAATCCATGCAGCATGCACACACAACATTGATTATTACATCCTGACCCACATCTTCAGTAATGCTTTTACAGCTGCACAGGAACTGTAGATCAATGCCTTCCTTCAACTGTTCCGGTATCTGTTTACCAGGAAGCTCCACTGTACCAGGAACTACATCCACATGAACCTGTTTGTGTCATTCATCCTGAGAGCTGTGGCTGTCATCTCCAAGGAAATCATATTATACATCATGTACTCCAACCTCCCCAAGGACGACCCTGGATGGAACTCCTACTCAACCTCTGCGGTGTTTACATCACTGCCTCATTATTTATATTGGTGTTTACAGCTTATGTCAAAGGATTTGCTGGACTAATTTATCCCAATTTATCCCCATGGATGGATGGATGGATGGATGGATTGATGGTTTCTCAACAGGTAGCGCTGATGTGTAAATTCTCCAAGGTGTGCATGGAGTACTTTGTGGCCTGTAACTACTTCTGGCTCCTGGTGGAGGCCATCTTCCTCCACACGCTGCTCTTTACTGCTGTCCTGACCAAGAGGCGCCTGCTGAAGAAATACATGCTGTTAGGATGGGGTGAGCTGTAAGCAGTGTGTGCATGTGTGTGTGTGTGTGTGTGTGTGTGTGTGTGTGTGTACAGTACATGTTCAGGTTCAAATAATAAAGACAAATAACCCAGGACCACTCCCTTTATAAAGATTCTTAATGAACAGGTTATTAACACAGTTGTAAACACTTTTCAAAACATAAACTGAATTAATGCAGACTTCATCCTTTAATAATTTAATACTGAGGCCAGTTACAACCAGGTCTTTTGTTCTGCCTTTAGAACAGCACTGAGATCAGTTCTATTTGGGAGCCTGTTTCTAGTTGTGGCCAGCATCTGAAGCTGCAGTGTTACGCTGGGATTACACTGTCGGCATGGGGTCAGTGTGGCAGCTGCATTGTTATAACCACTGTGTTCCTGACATAAGCCATGTTGACATCAGTCTTTGTGAGAGTGGAGAAAAGTTGAAAACTTTTCACAAACTTTCTATAATAATTTAACACAATTTCATGAGAACTAAAATCAGATTCAGCATCTTCAGCTGTGCTTTGTCTTCTCAGGGACTCCAGTCCTGTTTGTGACTCCGTGGACTGTGGTCAAGATTCTATATGAAAACACAGAGTGAGTCTTTCATTCCACATTCTGCTTTAAAATGAATGAATGAATTCAGGTTAAATCAAATAACTTGACTCTGTCGGTCTTTTTTATTCCACAGGTGCTGGTCAATTGTGAACAGATGGTTCTGGTGGATCATCAGGGGGCCAATCACTTTATCAGTGCTTGTGAGTGAAGTCACGGTGCAGTTAGTAACAAACACATCACTTCCTCTGATACCAGGTGTGAAGTCAGTTTACTCTGATTCTTTTCAACATTGTCTTTATTGATTTGTTCGTTTTTACCATAACAGCCCTTGAGCTGAATAATGCTACAGTGTACAAAAACATGTTTGATCAGCCCACTCCTCCCTCCTTTCAGGTCCAACCACTATTTCCTACAGAATATGTCACAGAGGAAGAAAATACACATTGAAAAAGGAATGGATACAGCACATAATACATAATTTTATTGAAACCAAAAACAAAAGACCAGAAATACAGTAACATAAGACAAGATGGATGAAATGAGGGAATGGATGACCGCCCCTGTGTATCCATTATGTTACAGTAAAAGAGCAGACCAAGACAATGAACAAAGTAGTAGAGAGGTTAAGCCCAAAAAAGTCAAGTCATGATGCAATGGTCCCCTTTGGTATGGAATTACCTTAGGGTCATACAAATAAATTTATCCTAAGACACAAGTGGGATCACACATTGTATCGGAAATAAACATTTTTTTTTTCCAAAAATGTCCGCCAATGAGCCGAAAATACTCTAGAGCCCATATCTTTGCTTCTGTTATAGCTATAATGACAAATTTGGTGTCAAAGTGTACATTTTTGGGGTCAAGGAAACCAATAAAATAGATTTCAAGTTTAAAAAAACAACAATTAAGGGGTAAATATGCACATTTCACATAAAAAATTGTGTCATCAGAGTGATTTTACTTATCTTTTCATTCAAAAACTTTAATTTGTATTCAAGCAGTGCGGCTACTTCTTTACATTGCACTTGTCTCAAGTAGCATGAGATTTCGACCAGTCAGGAGTAGCCCATGCAAATCAGTTCCTGCAACCACACATCACAGCACACATGACAGCAGGCACACTGGAACAATTTTTTGGGGGGGTGCTGTACATTTCTGTGCCCCACATTTAGGCCCAATTTTCTTCAAAGATTTTTGATTTTCCACTGACTAGTAAATAGCTTGTTTTTTTTTTTTTTTGACATTTTAACACTAGGACCGCCGGAAAACATCTCCTCTCCCAATGGCCTACACCAAACAAGGCATTTGTGCAGGCATGCGGGAACTAAATCAACTGGACTATTATTATAAAACTATGTGTGTTTGGATGGTAACATGCACGTAGAATAGCCAAACAGAAACAAAATAGGCTATTTACCAAAAAGAAAGAAATAGACCTCGATAACAAAGCAGGCCTTGATATCCTACATATAGGCCTAGGCTAAACATGATCAAGGAATAATAGTAAGGCTATTCTAAAGCGCAGTTCAGACAAATAATTCACAAAAAGACTGCTTGTTATTGTGATCACATGGAATTGCCTCTTCTGAAACATTGCATTTCTGATTTGATAAGGTAGCCTACCTTTATCAGACAGATCAGTTTCAGCGGCAACGCAATGGGACAATTAACACTGAATAAGGTTTGGCTGTTCCATACACCCTCATACAGCATGTCAGAAATAAGTAACCTAGACCACACGGCCAAATGAAAAAAAAACAAAAAAAAAACTACGCATTAGGCCTACTTTGGCTCATATCAACACTCATGTTCATGGAGGTGCTCAAATCAGATGTGCATATAATGAAAATGAATGAAAAAAAATAATAACATCAAATCATAATATACCATTCACATATTGCCAAAAGTGGACCTCATCTGAGTTGTCTTTCAAATAAAGACTTTCATTGGGGTGGGAACATCGATGACATCCAGAAGGTCATCGTGGGCATTCATTACTGCCAAGTGAGTAAGGCCTTGTCCACATGAAAACAGAGCTTCACCCAAAACAATATTTTTTGTTTTGGAAATCACCAATGTTAGGAAATCACCCCAAATCTCATGGAACTGTCCAGGTTTTCCCTTCAGGTTAAACACGACCCTTTCATTTGGAAAACACAACGCCAGCTCTCTAGACTATCTAAGATTACTCTGATTTCACACTCCTGTCTTGTGAGAACATGTGATATTGAGCAGCGGAGAAGGCAGTCCCAAACATCGTGACTGAGTCTCCATTGTATGTTTTCATGTGATTTTAATCTGATCAGTCTTTTAAAGTCAGCCTTTTTTCTCTTGGCAGGTGATTTTCTGCATATTCATCAAGATCCTGATGCTGCTGCTGTCCAAACTGAAAGCAGACCTTGTGAAATTCACAGACTACAGATACAGGTATTTCCCTCTGCCTTCGCTGGCAGTCTCACTCAAAATCCAAATGTCAGGAAACACATCTGACCTCAAGAGCTTAGAGTCTCCTAAGAGGTATCTTTACATTGTAGAGCAGCATTTAAATGTTAATCACTGCCACATACAGCACAGTTTAAAATGTCATTCCCATAATGCCTGGCCTCTTTACCGGACCATAAATGTCACCACAGGAGGGAAGCTCATGCATACATTTACAGAGCTTATCACCTTCCCCTCTGGTTTGTCCTCTGCTCTTTGAATCATGTGCCAAAATAAAAATATTAACCCTTATTCTGGCTTTGTGCATCCAAACAGTAATGATGCATCACTGTATGTGATTGTTGATGTTCCTCAGCTTGGCCAGAGCCACACTGGTCCTTATTCCTCTGCTTGGAATCCATGAGGTAGTCTTTACTGTACTGATAGATGAATGTGTGGAGGGCAGCAGTCGCTACGCCAGGAACTTCATCAACCTGACTCTCAGCTCCTTCCAGGTAACACCGGTAAAGTTAATTACACAGGTGGCCTGGCAAGACTTTGTTTCTGCCCTAGATGAACTTTAGCCCTCATTTGTGATGTGTGATCTTTTTTAGGGGTTCTTGGTTGCTGTGCTGTACTGTTTTGCTAATGGAGAGGTATGTGTCTTCTGTGTACTGTGATTTTTATGGATGGTCTATTTTTGTATAGAGTTTTAGCCTCTCCTACCTAATTGCTTTGGTCTCAGTAATAGTCATGAGCTTGTTTCCAGCAGTTATTTTACATTTGCAGATGTCTGTCTTAGATTGCCTGTATCTAACAATCAGACCTGACAAGGACCTGATTAACACAGTAGCTATAAAGAGCAAGATGTTTCTCACAAGAGGTGGTGAAGACCAAACATGACCAAGGAGGAAAATGGTGATTGGATTATTTATCATACAGTATGGCCTGAAAACTTCAAATGAATTCCTGTTACATGTGTGATTAGGCAACTGTTTTTTGCCAACATGTGCACCATATCTATGAGAGCTATTTCCAATCTATTTCCAATTTTTGCTGTTGGTGCATAGCTAACATTAGTATTGACATCATGACATTAGGCTTGACAGTTTTAGCTCTAGGACAGTGGCTGACAACCTGAACAAGGGCAGCGTTACTAAAACAGAGTTGAGCAGTTAGCCTACCTGGATGAAAACAACAAAAATGATTTAAAAACTGGCTTCAACCTGCCACTCTACAGCAAGGTTGAGGGTGAGGGACATGTCAGACGTGGAGGAGAGGGAGGAACCAGGGCCAGTGTTAGCTAAAGCTCACGTAAGCTCATGTGGTTTCTTCACAAAACAACAGGTTTTAGAGTGTAGTCTTCAAACAGTGCTGAGGTTTTAGAGGATGGCTTAGGAATCAGGTCTGGGTTAAATAAACTACTGCTAACAAAAGCTATAGAGCAATAGTATAACATGTTATAGATACAGTATACATACTGTATGTTTTGTTATGTGAGCTGGGTGCCAACCAAACTGATCTGGGGTGACTGAGTATCAGAAAATGACTTGTCATTTTATTGTCTACCATTGTTCTGACTTGGAAACAGCTACTCTGTTATTATCATGACAAGGATATCAACAATATTAGCTAATATAGGCTATTAAATATCAATATTAATATTTTCTGCTGTATTTGTATTGAGGTCCAAGCTGAACTGAAGAAGCGCTGGCAGCTTTTCCTGTTCACCAACCACCTCCAGATCAGGGGCTGTTTTCGGGGTGCACCGCTCAAGCAACTGTGGAAGTGCACTAGAGGGCGTCGCCCCCGATGTTCGCGACAGAGCGACTCCTACGATGAAGGAGGAGCCTCCATGGTTAACCCACACCTACTTCAGGTGGCTGTAAATGGAGGGAGCGGAGTGGTTGGACTAGGAGGGGGTAAAGGCAAGGGACTTAAGGGCTATGATGCAACAGGTCTTGATCTTTTCACCAGGAAGAGCCTGTCCAGTAGTGATGGAGAGATGACACTGGGGGAGACCATGGAGGAGATTCTGGAGGAGAGCGAGTTCTGAGCCCAGTTCATCTCCTGGTACTTTACAACCTGACATAGACAGCTGCAGGAAAGACATTATTCCACAGCTGGATTATAGTCATGCAAACATGACAGATGGGTGTGTATTCCCAGGTTAAGGCCTTCTGCTTACAGGAGATTGAAGTCTAAGGGGACCAGATTTCTGAAATGAAAACAAGGGATATCTCCAGTTCAGTGACCAATAAATATATCTAATATTTTTATCTATAAGATAAAAAGAGGGACAGTCCCATTTTAATATGTTACCATGGTAACTGTAGTACTGGTTGGAAACAAAGGTGAAATTGGGACTTCTGATGCCCGCCTTTACCTACAGAGGTAGGGGGACTCTTATAAAGATCCCATCCCACTTGGACAGATGTGTGGTGATCTACTGGGAAGATCTAATAGATACAGGTATGCTGGTCCATCAGGGCCAAGGCTGAGTAAGCCTGGACCCTCCAGCAGTGAGGAGGCCCAGGTCTGATGACCTGATGGGCCTGTTGGGTGTTAGAACGCCAGAGATTCAGAGATGTTGGTAGGAGTTTATCCATTCAATGCTATAAGAAGAGACAATAATACGTTAAAATTTATCCTAAACAGATTATAGACCAATGCAGAGAGCCGCACATAGAAGTGTTGTGGCCCCTCCGATAGATTAAGTTCAATAACAGCCCCCTGCACAAGTCTAGATTAGTAAAACTAAGATGCTGTGAAAACCAGGAATGCATCAACAAAGGTTTGTGAGTGGATCAGGACAGGAAGTGATGATTAGAAGATGGTTTATGAAAATGTAATTTATCTAAAGTGGTAGTGGGTTTCAGCCAATCAAACAATCTTAAATCATAAACAAGACAAACACCTGCTTTAAAAGAAATAACCTCATGACACATCACAGTGATCTGGATGATTAAACCTGGTTAAACAATTATTAGTTATTTTAAACACTTTGAATGTTTATCTTCACTCTAACAACTGTAACTAAGTGATAACAAAACACTTTCTGTCACCTGGTTATTTTACTGACAAGTTCTGATAGCAGCTAAGCCCCACCACTGCTGTAGTTGTAATGTTATATAGGAATGACTAATCATAATTAAAAGCAGATCAATTTAACCTATAACATCTCAGAGCCAGGGCTAGAGCAGATAGCTGTGATTTGATGTTCAGACAGTTTCCTCTTTGTGTATTATATTCACCATAAATGTGAAATTATATCACTATATTTCTGCATTGAGACAATCACATTCATTTTAGGATGGCATTCTAAACCAAAACATGTAATTGCATCATGTAAAAGTTTCAGAGAGACAGACAGGGCATTATTGTATTGCTTGCATGTGCATGGTGCAAGATGAGCATGGAAATGAATGCACTAAACAGCAGCAACTTTCCCCCCACTGGTCTGAATGACTTACACAAGCCCAGTTTAACCCCTGGTTGGAGATGTCTTGCTCCCTTGAGTTGTGCTATTGTTCCAGTCTCTTTATAATTCGCTGCTCAAAACAGTCACAATTTCAGGGACAGCTCCAGCCATGGACAGGCTGCCACTTGGACTGTCCCCAGAAAACAGGCACAGCATAATGGCTCACTGGAATTTCTCAAGCTAGCAGGCTGAGAATTAACATGCTCACTGCCTGCTTACTCTCCCAGTGAGGAGAAATCCCTGAGGTAGCTAGCTTGCTAACACAGTATCTATTAATGAGATGTGTTTAATTGCAGAACTGCCCATTAATTCCTCCATTTTGGATTCTCTGGTTCCCTCAAGGTCCAGTAAGTGGTACTCTCAGTACCAAAAGCTTACATGACATAGTCCACATTTACTTCAGTGAATAATCATTCTGCAGAAGGATTTCTGATTTTAATGCTGAAGCCTTCAGGTCTGTGCTAGTGCTAAAGCCGCTATGTGTAGTCCACTCTAGATGTTATATGATGAATTTCCTGTGAACCATTCCATTTTTTTTTATTAGAAATTTTAGGTCACCACTGTTGCACAGTTTTTTCCTATAGGTTAACAGGGTTTGTCCAAGACACTGAATATCCCCTTTACTGTGAGACAACAGTTTAAAGCTGGGGTTGGTAATCCTGTTCAGAAACATGTTTTGTTATACTGGGTGAAATGGTCCTTCTACCTTCTGAGTAATCAATACATTATGTATCAGAAAAAGGAACGAAAATAATCAGTCCTCTGTGGCAGCTGCAGGACTGACAAAACTCTGACCAATCCAAGCTCCTCGCACCGAAGAGCAAAAACCAATCAGATGCCTTTGTGTCTAGTTCTGTATCCACCCCCCTCGATCCCTGTCTCCGACACCTGTGCACAATCTTCACGTGTTGCTGTTGCCGGAAGAAATCAGCGTACAGAGTTACAGCAGAACGGATTTCATGCTGATTTATGAGCAGTGGCTGAGAAAATGCAGCCCCAGTTACTACTTCCAGTGTTACTTGTAACGGCTCGCCCCGAGAAAAAGGCAAGGAAGAGAAAGCCGGAGGCTGAAAAGGCTGCTAACAAAAAGGCTCTGGATAAAGCCAGAGGTCAAAACAGAGTAAACATCAGTGTTGCTTTTGTGGAGACAACTGAGGGATTTGAAGTGATGCTGAGGTTGCTCTCTTTCTGTTGGACAGCTAATTATATGCTTTGCTTCGGGGAGGATTTGTTATTTTTTATGAAATGTGTAAATTTGCTAACATAGATACTTTTGTAGTTTGTATTAGCCTAATGCTAATATTAGCTTCTCTGTGGGTTTAAAACGGGTCGGTGATGCTAGTATTGAATAGATTATAGTATATATATATATATATATGTATATATTACTCCTCCTGCCGCTTCTCATTTTCGTGCAGTGTGCGTTCCAGTTTGTGGGGGCGTAGCTTGGACGTACAAACTGACAGGAGGGGGAGGAGGGGGTTGGAACTCAGAGGAGGTGCAATTTTCAAATCTTGCTAGCTCTTTTGCTAGCTCTCCAGGATTACCAACCCCAGCTTTAACATACACAGTGCACGGAGAGAGGGGAGATGGAGATGAAAAGAAAGGGGGTCAAGAGGGGCCCAGTGACAGCTTTTTGCCCTGCACCCCTGCCCTGTTCTCTGGGAATTGAGTGTGAGACCATCTGGCAAATGAATTTCCCAGGGTGTATTTTATATTCATTTGTTCAGGAACCAGACTGATAATAAGATAGATAAAAGGTTTACACAGATTCACCTAATTATCTGAATTAAAAACTGACAATTAAAGCATTTTCCAATAAAAATAATAGCAACATTTGTTTTAGCTGAGCATGCTCTTTATTTAGAGAAAGGGATCTCTTGGTAGTGTACATTCTTATAGGAGACAGACAGTGTAACTCAGGGGGACATTTTTATTTGCCAAGAAAAATCTCCCTATGGATATGGATAAATTAAGGTCACAGAATACAATATCTGGTCTGAAACATCTGAACTGAAATTTATAATGAATACATTGTATTTGTGGTCTGAATGTGAATAACAATGCTACAGTATGTGCAGCAGGTTTGACATATTTTATTTTTCTTTACTCTTATGAAGCTTGAACCCATCAAATGTTCTACTCCATAGCTGTATATGTAACCCCACAAAAGTGTATGTGCACAAATAAATGAGCAGTTAAACTATTACACTAAGCACCTGTCTTCTGCTTGCATGCGCGGAGGAATACCGAAACAGCTGATTGACGAATTGATCCAGCTCATCGAGTAGGGGTGCAACGGATCAGAAACGTCACGGATCGGTCCAGACCGCGGTTCGGGGTCACGGATTGGCTCATTTTCGAAGCAGCGGAGCGGGGGGCGTTATCAAACATGTTGATAAAACGTAAAACAAATAATTTTGTTATTGTTGTGTGCCACATAGAGCTGCAGCGTCAAATATGCGAGCAGACTTTTTTTTAGATTGCCCGTTTATTCTGCTGGGGCGGTGCGCCTGCGTGTTCCCACACTACACACACAACTTTTGTTTTCATCGACTCATCGATTTCATCGATCGAGAGCGATCGGTTTGAACCACAAGCATCGCGGAGCCTGCCTGCGCGGAGGAATGCTGAGTAAGTTGTTCAGTTCCAGAAAAAACTAACTTGTTTCTGACCAATTGATGCATTGTAAATTTACACTTTGTATTGTACTCCTCACCCGCTGTATTATTTTGAGACGGGACTTCTCGTAGGCAGCGAAAATACGTTGATTAATCGTCCCCCATTCACAGCATTATCCACAAGACGAGACACTGCCTGTGTCTTGCTGCAGCAGTACTTCTCAGTGGGGGGCAGAGAGCTTTCTACTGCAGATATTATACTGTTAGAGTCAGTTCTTTTATTGGAAGCTGAAGAACAAACCGGAGAAGTCTTCAGTTCACAGACGAAGAATTTATTCAGGTCACAGGTAAAGTACAGCAGCGCTGGGTGCGTAGTGACAGAGCTCAGTCAGGATCTCAGCCAAAACGAACACAACTTTGAGAAAACAGTTCACATTTATAGTTCACAGTTATCTTCTTGGGCTGGTCCTGCCCCATACAGAGGTTGGACTTCATGATAGAGTGTGATGAGTCAGATGATGCTGTCCACTCTTGGTTTATGATGTGTGTGCAGAATATGTGTTAAGTATGTGTGTGAATCTGCTGTGAGTCAGGCGTGTATCTATTGTAACAGACCTAGCTGACAGAGAGAGAAGACACTACAGTTACATCTTGTACTTGCTTATCAGGTGAGAGTCACCGCTATCCGGTGTCGTAGGGACACTCATCAGGTTATGTGCGTTCAAGCACAGGACAGAGCACACAGTGTCAGATCATCTATTTGTAACAGAACAGTCATACATGATGTCAAGTCACAGTTAATCGTAACATTACTAAATAGTGCATATAGTGTCAAATCATAGCTTAAATATAGCATCAAATTATAACTTATTCATAACAATACTTAGTGGCCATTTGGACCTGATACAACACCACTTCAAAAAAACTGAACTATCCCGTTAACAACACGCCAGGCATCTCTAACTTTGCCTTCCCAAAAGCGTTTCTCGACTCTCTCCTTTAAGCTTCTCTTTGCTGCTTTTATTTCTTTTTTTAGTCTGTTTTGAATGAGTTTGGATTCAGTTGTGTTTCCTGGTTTGAATGGTATTTTCTTTTCATTTAGAGTTGTTTTCAGGGATTTTGTGATCCAAGGTTTATACTTTGATTTTGAAGGAATGATCATAGCCTCACAGAAGGCGATATAGCTAGTCACTACTTCCTCGAGGCTGCTCCCCCGAGTTAACACCTCCCAGTCTGTACTTTCAAAGCAGCAACATAGTTCCTCAGCCAAATCATCATCCCACTTTTTCACCAGCTTTTTGACCACACCTCTCTGAAGTTTAGTGCGTTAAGCAGGAATCAGGTGAACAACATTATGGTCTGCACAGACACAAACTCTGAGAAGATCAAGTGTAGTTGGTCTTATGAAATGCAGCTGCAAACAACCACACAGTTTTAGCTACCCCATTCTTAACAACACATCAGAGCACATGCAGCACTTTAGTAACATCTGAAACACTGATAAGAAACATTTTTATGCCAGCAACAGCCACAGCCAGAGGTAAAAAGTCTGTCTATTTCATCATTGTGAACATTATATCTTAAAGGTAGGTCTTAAACACGCAGGTTTTTTTTTACACTAATGGGTGATGAAGCGTTCAAAACCAAAAAGGATTAGCCCACCCACATATCTCTCCATTGCCTTGAACAGGCTGTGTGCTGCATAATGCACTGCAATTCGGAGTCTGAATTTCCCGCGCAGTTCTGTGGATGTGACGTCAGATGACGCTGAATGCACGTTCTCGGCAGCTTTCAACTTGGACTCGAGAAGAAGACAAGCAAGGTTCGGTTAGTACTCTGCTACGGTAAACTGTAGTATATAGTGCTGTGCATGTACAGTATACAGTTTTTGATAGCTATCAGTTTTGGGCTCACCCAGTGGCAGAATCCATCACAATAGAGAAATATGTGACTGAGCTCAGACAGAAAAGCAAAGACTGTGAATTTGGAACTCATGAAAATGACATGATCAGAGACAAGATCGTGTTCAGCATGAATGATCAGAGACTCAAAGAAAGACTTTTAAGAGAACCAAATCTCACATTAGAAAAAGCCATAGACACATGTCATGTTGCTGAGACTGCCAAGGCTCAAATTCAAGCGATGGGTGCAGCTAACCAGGAGAGAACTATACATGCTGTACACAAACAGAGACAAGAAGACAGTCAACAGTGGAGTAAAGGACGGAAACAGTCTCCACAATGTTCACAAAACAACGGACAAAAGAACATATGCAGCAAATGTGGAAAAACGCACCAGCCACAGCAATGTCCAGCATATGGAGCAACCTGCAACAAATGTGGTAAGCTGAACCACTATGCAAAAGTGTGTAGATCAAACAAAACACAAGCAAACAAAAAGTGCATGAGTTGGATCCTGGAATAGATGCTCTGCTCATGGGCACAGTGGACATTGATCAACTGGACTCAAAAGTAGAAAAGTCCTGGTACTCTAAGATATGTGTGAACAATGTGACTGTTGAGTTCAAGCTGGACACCGGTGCGCAGGCCAATGTCCTGCCACTGAAGATTTTCATGTCCATGTAAAGAAAAGCTAGTCAAAACACAAAAACATGTCTGCAGCTTGAGCCGACAAAGACAGTGTTGGTAGCATATGGGGGGATGAAACTAAAGCCAGAAGGAACACTCACACTCAAATGCTCCACGCCCAAGTCCCAAGCAAACCTAACATTCTTTGTATCCAGGCATTCTTCCGTACCCATCCTGGGGAAGGAGGCATGTGAAATCCTGGGTCTGGTTAAGAGGATGGACATGGACATAGTGGACGTGAGCAGTCCAACGACAAAAGAAGAGCTGATAGCTCAACATCCAACAGTTTTTGAAGGACTTGGTGAGTTTGCTAGCGAATATCACATCCACACAGACCCCACGATCACACCTGTCAGACATGAATGCAGGAAAATACCCCTGGCAATAAGTGACAGACTTAAAGCCACTCTCGAAGATCAGGCGATGCAGGCGAATGTGATTGCAAAAGTTACAGAACCAACACCATGGGTGAACAGCTTGGTTGTAACAGAGAAAAAGGACAAAAGGAAACTGTTGATTTGTTTGGATCCCAGTGATCTAAATAAAGCTATTCTGAGACAACACTACTCCATACCTACGACAGATGAGGTCCTGAGCAGACTTGCTGGTAAAAAGATCTTAACTGTGCTAGATGAAAAGGATGGCTACTGGCAAGTAAAGCTGGATAAAGAGTCATCTCTGCTTTGCACATTCAACACGCCATGGGGGAGATACCGGTTCAAGTGTCTGCCATTTGGGATCAGATCTGCAAGCAAGGTTTTCCAGCAGCGCAACTGTGAGACTTTTGGAGACATTCAAGGCGTCTACATCATAGCTGACGGCATGATCATTACTGCCTCCACAGAAAAGGAGCATGACGAGATACTGCAGAAAGTGATGGCTCGAGCAAAAGAGGCCAACATCAAATTCAACAGAGAAAAAATACAGTACAAGGTCAGCAGTGTAAACTACATGGGGCATGTAGTCACCGCAGAGGGTATCAAAGCAGACAAACTAAAGGTCAAAGCCATCGCTGAGATGCCCCGCCCACTGACAAAGCAGGGCTACAGCACAATATATCCCCAGCGAGGCCACAATCACAGCACCACTGAGACAGTTGCTAGGAAAGGACAGTGTGTGGCAATGGCACCATGAACATGATGATGCAGTGAGGAAACTCAAGGATGCTCTCACAAACGCACCTGTGCTCAGGTTCTTTGATCCTGGGAAACAACTCGTTATACAGGCTGATGCATCCAAGGATGGCTTGGGGGCGTGTCTTTTACAAGAGGGCCACCCAATAGCATATGCATCGAGAGCATTGACAGAGATGGAAAAGAACTATGAGCAAATTGAAAAAGCACTTTTGGCCATAGTCTTCAATGTCAGGAAGTTTCATCAGTATGTGTATGGTGTGAAAGTAGATGTTCAGTCAGACCACAAACCGATAGAAAACATCCTCAAAAAGCCGCTTGGAGCCGCCCCCTCCAGATTGCAATGGATGCTGCTTCAGCTTCAGCGGTATTATCTAAATGTAATCTACACACCAGGTAAAGATTGCAGACACACTCTCACGAGCAGTCGCACAAGAACAACACACATTAGCAGACGACATCACTGATGAGAAGGTTGTCTATGTTTTGGAGCCTACAGAGGCACTGAGCACTGTGACTCTTGAGAGACTTAAGAATGAAACACAGAAAGATGAGACACTACAGCTATTGCAAGACACACACAGACACGGCTGGCCACGACACAGGAAACAGTTAAACGTGCGCCTGATGAGATACTGGCCAATCAGACACACAGTGGCAGTGAGAGAAGGAGTGATGTTTGCAGGGGACAGGATCATACTGCCATGCACAATGAGGAAAGAGATGCTACAGAAGCTGCACGTAGCGCATCAAGGGATGCAGCAGACCAAGGCACTGGCCAGAAAGCACTTTTACTGGCCAGGGATGACAAGAGAAATAGAGCAAATGGTCGAAGCCTGTGGAACATGCCAACAGTTTCAGCCCAGAAACCAGAGAGAGCCGCTGATTCCGCATGACATCCCTGAGATCCCTTGGCTCAAGGTTGGCCCAGACATCTTTGAAATCAAAGGTCAGTCGTTTCTGTTGTTGGTTGACTACCTCTCAAAATATCCAGAGGTTTTGAACATTAAGGACAAATCATCACTCACAGTCATTAACAAGATGAAAGCAGTGTTTTCAAGATTTCGGATACCAAAAAGAGATTGTGTGTGACCATGTTCCATTTGCAAGTCAGGAAATGAAAACCTTTGCATCATCATGGGGCATAAAAATCACACACTCCAGTCCAGGCTACGCACAGTCTAATGGACTGGCCGAGAGAAGAGTAAAGACAGTGAAACACATGCTAAAGAAGGCTCATCTGACAAACACTGACCCTCATCTTGCACTCCTCACCCTGAGAAACACTCCTGTGACAGGTTTGCAGTACTCCCCAGCACCACTGTTCATGGGCAGTGTCCTCAGGAGCACTCTGCCGAGCTCCAGCTCAATTCTGCAACCAGCTGTTCCACAGGATGCACACTCAACTCTTCAACTTCTACACAAGAAGCAGCAAAAGTACTACAACAAGGGAACAAAGAGACTTCCAGTGCTGCAACCAGGTAGCACTGTTCACATGGAAACGACACACGGTTGGTGTCCGGCTGTTGTCACTACACAAAGAGTGGAACCACGCTCCTAAGACATAGTGGCATCTTCTGGACAGCAATACAGACGCAACAGGCGTCATCTGAGGAAGACGCCACTCATCACACAGATGGGCTCACAATCAGACATGCTGGATGATGAACACACCAGCACACCTGACGCAGATACGGTAGTGAACACTGGTATTCAGCCATCCACACCCAAACCCGTTCACACCAAGAGCGGTCCAATTGTTCGACCACCTGAGAGGTTCAAAGACTTCATTATGGGACAGTGAAGTACAGTGCAATACAGACAGTCATGATAAGTGATTTTCTATTCTATAAGTTCTGTTCTGTTGGTTAATTAAAAAAAAAAAAAGAACCTGAATGAATGAATGTAAGATAAGTGTTGATACACAGTTAAATCAGAGTTTGTAGTTACATTCTGCAATGTTTGAAATGTAGCTTTCATGTTAAGAAAGAGGGATGTATATTATTGTGAAGGGGCTTTAGCCGGAAGTATGTGCGGGCGGAAGTCTAGAGCAGTAACATGCATGTGAAGGCGGACTAGTAGTATGCAGTGACAAGTGTTCGTCAATAAAGCCTGCTGTGGTTCAACCAGTGCCTGGATCTATAGAGTCTTACAACACCCGGTCATCGTAAGGTTATTACATAAACATAAATTCTAGAATATGCGCTTCAACTGGTAGCAGCAAAGTCTGGTAGCTCTGAGTTTTTTTTACTCAACCTTTGCTTTATTTTTGTTATTTTTGTCAACTACTGATGGAATCTTCTGTTGGAAGAATAGTTTTTTCAAGAGAAGAGCTTTTGTCCCTGAAACGGAGCAAGTCTGGAGTGTATCACCCTGTTCCAGCTGAGATAAGGAGGTCTTTTCGTGGCTGTCGTGCTGGTGCAAAGTTGAAGGCCAGGAAATGGAGATACAAGCCTGTTCTACCATCTGTCATCATGGGAAACGTTAATTCTCTGCCCAACAAAAGTGATGAGCTGGAGCTATTGGTGAAGACTCAGAAAGTGTACCGTGAGTGCAGCCTGATGTGTTTTACTGAAACCTGGTTGAATCAAAACATCTCTGATTCCATCGTGGATGTACCTGGTTTCACTCTCATAAGATCAGACAGAGATGCTAAGGCTAGTGGCAAGAAAAAAGGAGGAGGACTGGCCTTATTCGTCAACCAGAGATGGTGTAATCCTGCACATATTACTGTCAAGGAGAAGATGTGTTGTCCAGACATTGAACTATTGGCTGTTGGAATGCGTCCATACAATTTACCAAGAGAATTCAGTCATATCATAACAATACTTGTGTACATCCCTCCAAAGGCAACTGCTGAAGTTCCATGTGAGATACTACATGATATGGTTGCTAGGATACAGACTAAACACCCTGAAGCACTTACAATAATATCAGGAGACTTCAACCATGTTTCCCTCTCCTCCCACCTGACTGGATTTACACAGTTTGTCAATTGTGCTACCAGAGAAAACAAAACCCTTGATCTGCTGTATGCCAATGTCAAAGAAGCTTACAGAGCTACTGCCTTACCACCACTGGGCAGGTCAGATCACAACTTAGTTTTTCTGCAGACCTGTTACAAACCCTGTGTGCAGAGGGAACCTTCAGCTACACTCACAGTAAGGAAATGGACACCTGAGGCTAGAGAGGCTCTAAGGGACTGCTTTGAATGCATAGATTGGGATGTGCTGCTGGAAACAGATAAGAACAGTATGGACATTGACAGACAGGTTGACTGTTTTACAGAGTACATCAACTTCTGTAGAGACACAGTCATACCTACAAAGACTATACACTGTTTTCCCAATAACAAACCCTGGATCACAAGTGACATTAAGGCAATCCTCAACCAAAAAAAGGAAGCTTTTAGAGATGGTGACAAAGAACGGCTCAAACAGGTGCAACATGAGTTGAAGAAGAGATTGAAGATGGCAAAGTTGGAATACAAAAATAAGATAGAGAAGAATTTACAACACAACAACATCCGTGAGGTGTGGAGAGGAATCAACACCATCTCTGGCTACAATAAAAGGAAAAGACAGCCAATAGCGGGTGATGTGGAAAGAGCTGATGAACTCAATCAGTTCTTCAACAGATTCGACACTGAGGTCACATCCGATTCCACTCCTTATCCACCTCCCTCTCCTCCTCCTTCTCCTCCTCCTTCTCCCCCTCCTCAACATGTGGACATCTCCATGACGGCTCCTTCCTCTCCTCCACAAATCTGTTTCTCCACCATGTCTCCTCCTCCTCCTCCTCCTCCTCCTCCTCCGCCTCCTTCTTCACCTGAGTGCATCTCCACTGCTGCAGCTACTCCCCTTCTCATACCTGTTCCTCCACCCTTGTTTGTCACAGAGACAGGGGTGAGGCTGGAACTTGGGAAACTTTGCTCTGGGAAGGCAGCTGGCCCAGATGGTGTGTGTCCAAGGCTGCTTAAAGACTGGGCTGCCCAACTGTGTCAACCTCTCCACAAGATCTTCAACCTGAGTCTTCAGTTGGGGCAGGTGCTGGCTCTGTGGAAAACATCCTGCATAGTGCTGGTACCAAAAAGAAAATGTCCTGCTGAACTAAATGACTACAGACCGGTGGCCCTGACTTCACACATCATGAAGACCTTGGAGCGGCTGATTCTACGTCTACTGAGGCTTGAGGTCAAAGACAAACTCGATCCCCTGCAGTTTGCATACAAAGAACATATTGGAGTGAATGATGCAGTCCTCTACATGCTCCACCGTGCCCTCTCTCATCTGGAGGAATCTGGCGCTTATGTAAGAATCATGTTTTTTGATTTTTCAAGCGCATTTAATACCATCCAACCCAACATACTCAAAAACCAGCTTAAAGAGATGGGAGTGGATTCTTCCTTTGTCTCCTGGATCACAGATTACCTGACAGAAAGGCCACAGTTTGTCAGGTTGGGGAACTGTTTTTCTGGGACATTAATGAGTAGCACGGGGGCTCCACAGGGGACTGTTCTTGCTCCATTCCTGTTCACATTGTATACAGCAGACTTTAAATACAACTCTGAGTCCTGCCACATCCAGAAATACTCAGATGACACTGCTATTGTGGCATGTATTAGAAATGGACAGGAATCTGAATATAGGGATTTGATAAAAGCCTTCAGTGACTGGAGTTACAAAAACTGCCTCATGCTGAACACCTCAAAGACAAAGGAAATGATCATGGATTTCCGTAGGTCCAAGCCCCCACTTCAGCCGGTGAACACTTGTGGAGTGGTCATCGAGGTGGTGAAACCTATAAATATCTAGGTGTTCACCTTGATAACAAGTTGGACTGGTCTGTTAACACAGATGCACTCTACAAAAAAGGGCAGAGCCGCCTCTTTTTCCTAAGAAAGCTCCGATCTCTAAACATCTGTAATAAGATGCTGCAGATGTTTTATCAGTCTGTGGTGGCAAGTGCTTTATTTTATGCTGCAGTCTGCTGGGGAGGAAGTTTAGGAAAAAAAGCAGGCAAAGAGGCTGGATAAGCTTGTCAAGAAGGCTGGCTCTGTCATTGGAGTAAAGATGGACTCTTTGGAGGAGGTGGTGGAGAGATACTCAATGAGAATGATGGAGGCCATACTGAACAACACGGATCATCCACTTCATAACACCTTGATGGATCAAAGAAGCAGCAGTGGTGGACGGCTCCTCTCTCTTCGGTGCAGGACAGAAAGATACCGAAGATCTTTCATACCAACAGCCATCAGACTCTTTAATCATGATGAAAATTTACGATGAGCTATCAGACAAATGAATTTCCCTTTGGGATCAATAAAGTATTTTCTATCTATTCTATCTATCTATCTAAACAAACGACCCACCAAAAGTTTTATCAGCGGCATCTCGTCAATCAGAACGCAATTACCTACAACTGCTGTCGTGTCAGTATTGAGTCTTA
Organism: Caranx ignobilis; assembly: GCA_021432705.1. Lineage (NCBI taxonomy): Eukaryota > Metazoa > Chordata > Actinopteri > Carangiformes > Carangidae > Caranx > Caranx ignobilis. The sequence continues at coordinate 19,256,358 of MU269988.1, forward strand.
TTTCTTGGTGCTGCCCCAAGTCCCTTTAATAATACCTAGATAGGATTTCTTCAAATTTGACAAAAAGCATTCACTAGTGACTTTAGTGGGTTAAAAATGGTTAATGTCTTAAATGACTCTGGGTAGTCAAGTATGTAACCTAAAATTAGTTTGAGAGGCTATGGCAGACAACTGCAAGGAAGTTACTTGACGTCCTTGTAAATATCTCTGGCAGTAGTGTAAACACTGGGTGACAGGGGCAAAAATATATTTTCCTACTTTTCCTAACTTTTCCTAAAGTTGTTGTAAATTTAACACTTGACCCTGTATTTGCATCGTATTGCATTTGACTCTATCACATGTATTTCTATAGATCTAAGTATAAGTAGAAATGCATGCCTGTAGCCCCCACTAAATCTTGTAATACTGTGTGCCAAATCAAGATAATTGACATTTAACAACTATAGCTCTTAATTACTTTGCTTCCAGCACAAAACCCAATTTACATCCATTTTGAAACAGTGCTGCTTCAGTGGTTACACAGCAGCCAGAACCCAGACATCAGTCGCCCACCCTCTGTATACCAGTGATTCCAGATTGCTCCTTGCAGCTAGAATGCTTCCATTTTTTTTCCTCAATTGATTGTGTTTTGTGTGTCAGCCTCTTTGTTGTAGAGGCTGACACACTGTACTTTTAGTGTGCCAGGAGCATTCATCTCCTGCGCACTCAAGAGCGTAAATCACAGCATAAATCACACTCAATATCAGGTCTATATGAGGAGAAGAGTGAATGAATGAATGCACACATCCAGGTAACCAGGTAGTAAAATAGAATGCATTAATGGATTTCTCTTAACCACCTCCTGAGGCTGTACTCTAATGCTCCACTTGACTCAAACGCATCTGAACTTCATCATCAGATCACTCTGCTCGTGGGTAACAGGTGTGCAGTGTATGCTAATGGAGTGTCCTCCTCATGCATATTACTCACTTCAAAATGCCTAATTTGAAACAACTGTGCCACCAAGCTGTGAATCCGAGGAGTCAATTGCATCATCAATACACACCCATTATCCTCAGAGATGATCAGTACCTGTCTGTAGCGCGTGTACGAGCTGTGATTGGCTACTCCTGCCTCCCCCCAAATGTGCTACTATCAGAACATAGTGACAGTTCCAGCAAATATGATTAAACAACTGTTTCCAACTGAAGCTTTAAGTCTTGTGTTTAAGCAACGGTGTGTCCACGTACATTAGACTATCCCAAACAGGACGTCACACGCAGGCACAGAGCATCCAGTAAATTTCAAAAGGCTCAGCACAACAGTAAAATCATCACTTTATCACCATTAGTTTCACCTGCTGGTACAAGTCTCCTGAAACTCACAGAACGTCACAGATGAAGTGGAGGTGAAAAACCACCTTTTTTTTTTTTTTTTTTTTTACAACACATCTGTTCTGTACAAACAGGAAGTAAAAACTGACGTTGTAATGTTACAGAGCGTATCGACCTCAGAATTTCACTTTTTACATGGCTGCTATCACATTAGCTGGTAGTTGACTAGCTGGTCTTGTGATCTCGGGTCTCTGCTCTGGGCTCTGAGTGGAAATTGGACAGTGGCCCACCCCTCACATGAAGCGGTTCAGCCTGGGGGCTCTTGAAAACCATCTGTGACGTGCGGTGCACTCGCGCCCTGATTTGAGCCAATGGCAGCGCAGCGTGACTCACGGGGGCTGGAGCTTTGGCAGCAGCTCTCTTATCCCCTCCGTCTTCCCTGGGTCTCAGCAGCACGGTGTTCCCTGTCCGCCTCTCGGGCAGTGACCATGGCCGGATCTAGCTCGGAGCGTATCGGATATCTCACCCGTATCCAGAACTTCAGCGCCTCTCACCGGCTTCACAGGTATCGACCGTCCGCTGTTTACAACAAGAGTCTGATAATGACGAAGCCGAGGAAAACGAGCAGTTGTTGGGGGGTGGGGGGTGGGGTGGTGGTGGAGTTGCATGGTCCAACAGGTAGTAACAGGTTGCAGCAGTGTTCGTGTGCGCGTGTGTGTGTAACAGAAACCGACAGCCGTTTCTGTTCACTACTGTATCGTTCAGGAGAACATCAACTGTAGGATTAGCATCATTATCATGGGATTTGTAGTTTTTCTGAGAGTACCGGTGCTGCGTTCATGTGCTGTCGTAAAGAGAAATGGTGTAAATGAGTGACCCGTATGTGTTTGTCACTGTGGCCAAGCAGATACAGAGGAAATATGGGCCAGCAATCAGTATGTATCACTACTAATAGTGTAGCCTACTAATTTTTTAGTGGCTAATGTCAAAGGGTACACCATCTGAGCTGTCAAGCTGGTAGTAGTCAATGAAAACAACTAGGCCCGGTATATCCAGAAATGAAAATATCTCAATCCACGCCATATATTATACATTACTATATTGTTGTATTTTACATTGTACTTACATTCTGTTTTTTGGGTAGGTAAAAAAAAAAACAAATGCTGTCATGCTCATAATTTTTTACAATTTGATAATTCTAACAGTAGGAACTCAGGAGTATCTGATGTACCTGAAGGCAGCACGTGTCAATAAACCCTTGGCACATTTTCGTTTGCTTGACTTGTGAAATGATGGATCAACAACACAAACACAGTCAGTGCTGCACATTAACTCACACAGCTGGTGTCTGTCGTAGTGTTGGCCTAAGTGATGAAGAGAACAAAGAAGTATATGGAAAATGCAACAATCCCTATGGACACGGACACAACTACAAAGGTTTGATTCGCCTATACTTACATCAGAGTGAAATACTGCTGTTTCTATGTTTCCAGTTCATTCACTGCTCTCATTTCTGCCCACAGTGGAGGTGACAGTGCGTGGAAAGGTGAGTACCTGCACCAGACAGAGAAGTGACAAGTTCATCCACTCAACTGGAATTTATGTTTTTATGATCTGAGATTTACTTTACACACAGTTGAGGATGTTTTAAGTTGATGCTAATATTATAGGAGTTGTATCTGAATTTCCCACCATCATTTCTCCACATTCTACTGCATTTAAAAGAAGAAAAATGATCTTTGAAGATTATGACAGAGCCCAGTTACGTCACCATCCAACTCACCATCACCCCGTATGTCCACATAGATTGATCCTGTCACTGGAATGGTGATGAACCTGACGGACTTGAAGAGGTGCATTGAGGTAAGATCTCCTCAACAACTCTGTCTCCTCCTCACTGGGTTTCAGTCACAGTCATTCCAGTAAGTTTCAGGTCTGTGGTTGAAAACCGTTCTCAGCAACTTCTGTCCTCATTTTTTATCACTCTCATGCCTCACACACTGGCCCTCATTTATCAAACTTGTGTAGGATCTGGTGTAGATTCTGGTGTAAAACAGCATGTGTGATTTACAAAAAGTGTGTATTCCCGATTTCAGTGTAAAACTAGTGTGGCATTGATAAATCTAGCAGCTGAAAATGATCATAATTTAAATGGCGCGCCCTGATATATTTCTGCTTTAGAGGCCTCATCCTGGCCAATTTACGACATGGAGACACAGAAGATGGCCAAGAAGAGGGACTTTACTGACATTGCCACATTCAACAGGGAGAGAGCAGCGTCATAAATTATCTGAACATTAATAGCATTATAGTTTTTGTGACTGATGAAAGCATAATCAGTGGTGAATGGAGGCTTTAGATGCACCGACCACATGAGGAAACCCAGGGATCTTGTTGTTCACAGTTTGCTGAACATCAGTGTCTTCAGTGTTGAGATCTTAAACCTGGAGGAGGTTTCTGTCTGTGATTTGTAGCTACTGCTCTAACTATAGGTCCGTCAGGACTGTTTCTCTTTACACAGCTGATTAATGAGCATCTGTCCTATCACTCTTTACAGTACATCTGTCTGTCTTCTCGTGACCCCGAATTCTCCTCAGTTGCTCAAAAAATGGTCAAGTTAAGTTTTCAACACAGACTTTATGAACTTGAGGCTGTATAAGAACAACAACAACAACATGAGGTCTGCGTCAGTATGATCTATTAATAATGATCTGACACAGCCTCTGTCCTGACTCCTGCATGTTCTACGCTGGTTCAAATGTGTGTATGCCTGGTCAGACCTGGTGTGAGATTTTTGCGTAGCCTACCCTACGCTCACATTCAGATTGTTAAATGTCAATCCTTGCGGGAGATTTAGAGTGCACCCATTTTTTGTTGTATGCATGTTTGATAAATGAGGACCAATAAGAGCCTGCTAACCAGCTTTGACTGATCAACTTTACCTGCAGGACGTCATCATGACTCCACTGGACCATAAAAACCTGGATAAAGACGTCCCTTACTTTGCCAACATTGTCAGGTGGTTGTCATTTTTTTTTAGCTGCTTTCAACAACCGCATTACAGTGTATTTGTGGATGTGTGTCTGTGTGTTTGAGTTGTGATTACCTATTTCTTCATCTCTCTCCATCAGCACAACTGAAAACGTGGCTGTTTACATTTGGGACAACATGATGAAGGTCCTCCCACCCAACCTGCTTTATGAGATTAAAATCCATGAGACAGACAAGAACATTATCACATATCGAGGAGAGTAGAGGTCACGGTCTCCACACCCTGTCTCCTGGTTGTGTACAAGTGCCACTATAAATACTGCTCTGTTACAGGTGAATGTAGAATCAGGTTAGTTCCACTGATGGAAGTAGACAGTATTTTAAGCTTGATGTTGATACTCCTGCACTTTAGAAACTTGTGTTTTTGTAGCAGTTTCAAATATTCAGTGTTATTGTGGTATCTTGTTAATTGACAATCTTTGTGGCCAGGGACCCCTTAAAGCTATGTCTGGTTGCCTCCTGTAAACAATGGGAGCATTTGTCTATGGATTATAACCAAAGAGCTGTTTGATTTGTTTTTTTATTTTTTTTTTATTTTTTTAACATTTGGAATAATCCTTGACCAAAAAAACAAAATACACACAAAAAAATCATGTTCTATACATATACTGTACAACTGTTTATTACATTCTCATTTGACTGATTTTTTGTGAAAGGTTTCCATTTAATATCGTTCATATAATTTCATTCAAATAATCATTCCATCTTCTCTTGTTTGTCAAAGAATTGTACCTTTTTTCACAATAATTTTGCCATCAGAAGTTTTGAAGTATTTAATTAAACTCTCATAAATATAATTTCAACTCTGAATTCTTCTCAGAATCATGTTTACGGTCACACTGTCCATGTCTAAAGCTGACTGTGCTGACATATTGAATGACTTGTTCTGCAGTTAAAGGGTTTTCTTGGGAGTTTTTCCTCAGTCAATGTGAAGGTCGAAGGGCAGAGGATGTTGTCATAATGCTGTGTAAAGCCCTTTGAGACAAACTGTTTGTAAAAACGGGCTATACAAATAAAATTGCCTTGCCTTGCCTTTGCCAAATCAAGTAAATGGATGGTTCTGTTTTCATGTCAAGTAATGTAACTTATTTCCCATTCTAATATATCTCAGCAAACTCCAGTGGATTACTGTACCTCCTATTCCATGTGCATACATTTGATATGGAGAGATATAAAAAGACTCACCAGAGGCCATACTAGTTTTTGGACTGTAGTAAGAATCAATCTCCAAATCACTGGATTACACAGTTCCCATGAAACAAACATAATGGATTTAAATTGAGTATGTTTTTCTCTCTCTCTCTCTCTCTCTCTCTCTCTCTCTCTCTCTGTCTCTTTTTTTTCAGGTTTCAGTAGGCTGAGTTGAAATGATCAAAAGCACCTGAGCCGTAACTAAGCAGACATGAAGGTGATGTTTATCCCCTAGAGGGCAGCCTGCTACTTGTGAAAATTCTTTCAGCCTGTTACAGCTTTCCAAATGTGCTGAAAGACATTTCTTGAAACCTTCAGTGCACTTAATGAGAGAAACCAAGGCCTGGAAATTGAGAAACATCAAGGGCTGAAAAAAGAGGCAAAAGTCGTCCCCATGGTAACAGGAACCACTCTCTCCTACTTTAGGGGTCACATCTGGTATCTCTCTCCAAGTCTTTGTCTCAGGTTTTAGTGTTTGTTTAAGTTCTGGATCCAAAGATTAAATACTTGTTGTTGTGACTCTTTTTTACCTCCACACAGAGCCAGGTTAGGTGTTTTCCCCTTTTTTTTCTCGTCTTTATGCTAGGCTAACCTGCAGGCTGAAGCTTTTGAACAGAATTCAAAGTTCTGGCACAACTTCACCAACTTCAACAGGGTCCTTCATCCTGACCATGATCAACAAGCCTCAACACATCAGTCAAATATCTGTAGGAGTTTTCACCACTGTAACTTTGCATTGAACACCCACAGTGTAGTATTCCTTTACCCACACCAGAGAGCTTCATCCCTGCTTGATGTTGCTCTGGTGTGATCACTCTGACGCCTTTTTGAATTTTAAACCACAACATGTGTGAAATGTCACTTGATACACATACATGGGAGGTGGTGGCTCTTTTTTTTGACAAAGTTGTAATCTTTCTGTCAAGATTTAGCTGCCAGCTCAAGCCTTTAATTAATCAAATTCCATAAACATATGTCATACGCAGGCAGACAACCTGTCACAGACAAGCCAGAGCAAGAGAAACGGATCTGAGATAACCTCATGAAGATCTGATTCCAGATCAGAATCAGACCTTTTTTTCTTCACTATCTGTTCTCCATTTAAGCTGAGCCAAAGCCAGCGCTGTAGACATCTGTCTCTCAGCAGCAGGTAGATATATTACAAATCAACCTCTGTAATAACTCTCCGATAGGAGGCCATGGATTACTGCAATTAAAAAGTAAAAACCTGTGATTATCCTACATGGAAAACTATTCCTCACTGCACCTTCTGATCTTGAGTTAAGATAAGGGCAATTCTTCTCTTTACGATTTTTGATACATGGCACATAGCGAGGCAGATGAGTCAGATTAGATCCCATAATTGTCTTGGTAAATGCACCACCACAGCTATAACTGCACCTCGGTGTTTGTGCCTGTGCTTGTTCTATACATCAGTAGGTTGAATCATGGCCCTCTGCCATAGTGGGCTCTGCAGGAATACAGATGGTGCAACACAAGATGTTCATCCCAAATATGAAAAAAAAAAAAAAAACACGTAAGAGGGTTTGGAAAGAATGGTTGATTGATAATAGCTCTATCATCAGAGGAACTTAAGGGTCTGTTTGAGGAGGGCACCACGGAACCTGACGGCTCTTAGTCCATGTAACTTTTTCAGTCCAACAGTTTTTCTCCATCACTGATGCTTGAGAGATTGTATAGTGTGTAATCAGAGATGGCAAACTCATGAAAGCTCTTACAATGACAGGATCTGACAAAAAAGTAAACAGTTGAAGTTTTTTTTTTTTTTTTGGCCTCTCAGCAATATTTACATCAGAAAACCTGCATTCCTATCAGGACCAAAAGGCTTCTGAAAAACTATGCAGTTAATGTTAGCTGTACTCAGCCGTAAATGACCCAAGAAGTCACATTTCTGACATATTAGTATCCGAACTCTAAGGGTTAGATCATCATTTCCCCTCTTCACAAACTCCCAAACTCTGATGTTTTCCTAAACATAGCCAAGTAGTTCTTGAGCCTGAACCTAACCAAGACTGCTGACAGTTGTAACCATGACAGTGAAGTTCCAGTACACTGAGGTCAGTACATTTTTTCAGGGGACTAAATTTGGAGGAGTAGCAGAGAGATCAATGTAGGTGGTTTGAGTTATTTTATTTGCAAGTTTAATAAATCCCTGTTGACCCTTGAGAGATTCATCTGGTGTTTATCAGTGTTTCCCATCACAATGCCATGTCAGTTAAATAAACTGTGGACTGTAAGGTAAGAACTATGAACTGAAAGGTGGTAACACTTCGTTGTTCATCTCATCCATAGAAACCACCTGGTTCGTGTTTCAATTTGAGCCATTCTTAACATGAAAGTATTGATTAGTTCAGAGCTCAGGAAATGGCTTAACATTAAAATCTAAATAAGGTTAGCAGTGGTGTGACACCGCTTGGTAAGACTCCATACATACACACACATGAAGAATAAATTGACTTTGACATAGAGTACATTTTTCATAAACATGGGGTCAAATTCTTGAGCTCTGCACACACACTGACATCTGCTCGTCTTGTTGCTCTGTGAAAAACAAGCCAGAAATCGTCTGTTATCTGATCCCCTGTAAGAGACAGTAATCCTGTAAAGATCCCACGTTTCCACTGCCAGCCTGATTACAAATTTAAACAACCTGTTCCCCTCATACCTCCGAGATGAAACAAGATAAATGACCCTGTGAGGTCGTTTACTGTCTTTTGTAAGGTAAACGTATCATTTTGTGCCTGACTGTCACTGGAGGCCAAAGATAACTGAATGACACACTGACACATGCAGGCTGACAGGCAGGGAAATGAAAAGCTCTGTGGCAGGAGCAGGTCATTATTGGAGGAATCCACTAATTCCACATGAATAATTTGATTTTACAGGGTTTAAGAAAATATTGCCCAAGCAGATTTCATCTGCTTGTGAAACCTGCAAGGTGTTTTAAGCATGGATTTGTCTTAAAACAAATTAAAAATAGCTAGCACTATTGCAACACATACACACATGTAGAGAGAGGAGTGTTTATAATGAAAACATATTATAACAGTACAGTGCAAATTATACAATGATAATCACCAAGATGTTCTGTGCAATGTAGTATTACAGTCATCACAGCATCTCACTGTATTTAACTGAGCAGAAAGTATAATATAACCCTTTAAACCAACACTAAGTAACTTTTCAACCTCCATATAATATTTTCAGAACTTTTGTGACGGTACATCGACTTACAACAGGTTGAATGACACCTCTGTCATGGCCTGAGGGGGTCTGTATCGCCTTTACTGGCACTAAGCAGCTTCAAGGTGGATGGTAGGAATACTACAAATGTGCTGACTGCTTTACGGCATATGTCACTTCCCCCTTTCCCCATACATTAAAAAGATGGAAATCAATGCGAACGCCATGTGGGATTACCATGGCAGAAGCAGCAAGGAAACCAAAGAAATGAAAAGTTTTGTCTGAGGAGACTAAAAAATGAAAGAGGGAGAGGAACAGAATCAAAGCCCAGACACGGATTAATACTGGCCCGACTTTCACTCGCTGGCGTGAGCTCGAATAATCAAATCGTTTATGACACTGTCGTCTTGTCTGAAAAAAATGTAAACGTTCCCTTTTTACTGTCACAGAAGGAGAAACATGTAAAGACTCCTACAACAATCACAAAGTTTTGTGTGAAACTGTCAAATAAAAAGCAAGTGAAACTAGTGCAAACTCTGCACGTTGTGGACTCTGATGAGACGTGGTACCAGAGAATAATGACGTAGTTTTACACCAAGAGAGGAGACTTTGCTCTCATTCAGCGAGGAGCACTTCATTCAACAGTACTGCCGTGATGAGAAGCGGTATCGTTACAATACTCTCCGGTGCCGCTTCTCATTTCAAATGACGAAGGAGAAGGAGTAACAGACTGTGTGTGTGTGTGTGTGTGTGTGTGGCGATTAGTTCCCGGCGATTATTGAATAGTGCTTTTGCTTGAAATGCCCATCCCTAGTTTGGACCCGTCTTCTGTTAATTTCCAGTCAAACTGCATGCAACCGGGAGGTCAGGATGTTTACGACACTATGCACTGTTGCTCATGGGAAATTGTAGCGTTTGCAGAATACAAATATCGCGAGACTAGTGACACGCGAGAACAGTATAGAATGCTAGAGAGGTAGCCATGATGAAGATGTACCTGTAGCAATGTGTGTGTTCAGTAAAAGCAACAAAATGGATATTCCTCTCATGTGTGATTCCTACCACACTACAGAAATGGGGTCTTCCTTCAGGCAAAACACTATCGCTTTGGTCCACAAGCGCCGCCAAACTCAACCAAAAATGAAAACTCTTTAGTGTTGCTTTAAAACATAGAGGAGTGGAAGGATACAGTAGCATAAGCCTCAAAACTGTACTTGATCACAGTGTATAGAGCGAATGTACCTGTCAGGGCTAGGGTTAACCCCTAACCCTCTCTAACACTAAACCTAACCCTGAGTGACTATTATATTTTTTTGCATGTTTTGATCTTATTATGTAAGTGATTTGAACTTTGCTATGCACTATTTGTGTTTCTCTGCTGAGTCTCATCATGAAGACCTCCTCATGTGACATGTTAGATTAATCAGTCACAGTGGCATAAATTATTGCTGTGTCTTGGCTAGGAGACTGGCCACTCTAAAAGTATGACCATGACCCAGGCCTTTGGGGAGGCATAACAAGAAACTGTCAATCATGGCTAGGCTACTGTAGCTCTGTGTGTGATGCTAGCAGTCTTTAGCTTGGACACGAAAAAGAAAAGGAAGAAGAAATTATCATGGAGCCATTCCTGGGTCTGGTGAAGAGGACAGTTTGACTGTCTGTCCTTCAGAGAGAACATGAGGCACGTTAATGAATGTGTTCACCTCAAAACCATTCACTTACATTACATACATGAAGCGAGCTAACGTACCTTCACTGTGTGTAAACAATGAGTCAGAGCGCCCTGTCATCCTGTTGGTCAATGTCAAGGTTCACATTGTAGGAGATTCAAACTTGATGGTGAAATGCAAAAACTTCTAACATGCTAGACTTTCCATTGGGGCGTCATAGAGCGTCCTAGATGCAATTCCTGACATCAGGCCAGATGCTGGAAATTTGTTAGTCGTGGGCCCTGAGCCCTCCTAGTGTGGACGGCCCCCAAAGGTGGCTTTCTCCTCGCCTCAGATTTTGGGTTCTGTTGTTTTTAGCCTCTGTGAGGCACTTTGTGTTGCTTTTATGTATGAAAAGTGCCATACAAATAAAATTTGATTTGATTTGATTTGAGTCACAACAAAATCGTGTGAAAATCAGCCTGAATTTTTGTCATCTGATCCTGGCATTGGAGACTTTGATAACAAACCCCCTTCAACTTTAAGAGTCAGTCTGTCTGTGTGCTCTCATACTGACAGTTACTTCCAACTACTGCTGATACAATTATTTTTCCTGAATGAAAGCAAATGCTGTCTACATGGCAGTTCCAGAAGCAAACATGTAAAACGTAAAAGACCAAATTAACCACCACACACAAAGACCATATACAGAGCCAATTGTTATCTCAAAGCACTTTACAGATAGAGATGGTGTACATCTTCTCCTCATAAGAGAGACTCAGCTGATCCCACCAGGAGCAAGTGCACATGGTAACGTGGAAAAACTTGAAGATGTGAGGATCTGAGACTAACTTTTTTTTTTTAAGTATATTTTTTGGGCATTTTTGCCTTTATTGGATAGCACAGTGTAGAGTGACAGGAAATGGGGAGGCAGAGAGAGGGGACTGACATGCAGCAAACGGCGCCCGACACGGGATTCGAACCAGGGCCGACTGCAGCAAGGACTATAGCCTCTGCATATGGGGCGCCCGCTTAACCCACTGCGCCACACAACACACTGGACTAGGATTAACTTGAGAGACTGAAATCACAGGTGGTCATGTCATAGGATTCTTTCAGACATGTAGACAGGAAGTAAGCTTTAGGTTATGGTGGGGGGCTGAGATTAGTTAGGAATGATATTAATGATAAATGTACAAGATTGAACACACCCATCTTACCTGTCTGCCTGCAGCTAAATGAGAGAGATGTGTGTGCATGCTTGCGTGTGCGTGCGTGCATGTGTGTACATGGCTGTGTGTTTGTGTGTGTGTCATTGTTCAGGCTTGTTCGTGTTTTCCTTTTGCTCGTCACCTCCCTCTCTGCCTCCCTCCTGCTCATCTCACAGTCAGGTAGCAGGCGTGACACACTTTCACATACACTTGCACACCCTCCCTTTCTCTCTCTCTCTCTCTCTCTCTTTTCCCTCTCTCTCTCCCTCTCAGACTACACACTTAGACACATACACACACACACTCCCACAGCGTCAAGACAGTACACACATACACGCATGCTTCACTTCCTCCCTAGAATCTGCTTGGGTGAAGACAGCATGGGCCTCAGAGAGCTGTGAGGATGGAGAAGAGAGTGTGTGTGATCCAGACTGACTTCCACCAGTACAGACCCACCAGCAGAACCCTGGCACATGTAAGGAACCCACATCTCTCCCTCTAACCCTTTTCTTTCTTGCTCTTCCTCCCTGTTACTCCTCTTCATCTTTATTGTTTAGCTCTGCTTTCACCTCTCATTCATTCTCCAAGCCTGTTCTTTGTCTGTCACCATGTTGCATTACTGTAACAGGATCATGCCCCCCTCCCTCACTACAGGCCCACACCTCTGTAAAAGAGGAGCTCTTCTTCCAACAGGGGGCGTTAGAGTGTGTGAGATCATTGGCATGTGGTTACTGTGTGTACAGCATGGGTGTTTTTAGTTTTGCTTCTTTCTCCTGTCAGTTTTCAGTGTTTCTGGAGATTGTTGCAGCTGTTGACTTGTTTTATAGGGTTGCATATATAACACCAGCCTCTCTCTCTCTCTCTCTAACACAAATGCACACACACTACAGAGGAATGCAAACATAGACAACCATCAGATGCTAACAGTAAAGCAGCAGACAATCTTAAGTACAGCTGATAAGAAAAAACTACATCCATGTAAGGTATAAAGTAAACAGGCTTAAAACACACACTAAATAACAATAAACAATGCAAAACATCTCTCTTAACCAATGGATTGAGTAGCTGGATGGAGTAGTTTAATAGAAATAGAAGAATAAGGTAGGCTACTTACTAGTTTTGACAGCACATGACAGCAGGTGGTTGTATAGTGTATATATGAAGAGGGTTGCTCCACATTCAGAAGGGACAACACCCCACCCAGTTAATCAAACTGATATTTTCACCTGCTCCTTTATTGTCTATATGTGCATTTATGTTTGATATTAGTATCTCTGAAGAAAACATGGCTATAATTCATGAAGAAGGAATGATGAAATGATTATCACAAATAGGGTTTATTGTCAGGTGGGTTTGAAGTGTGGTGATGAAATTTTAAGCTCTTATTGTAATGTGATTGTTGATTGATGAGGTCAGATGCAAGCAGGTGCTGGTCCATCAGTGGGACGAGTGGACTGGAATTCTGGTTCTGATACAGACAAATATGTGATGGGATAATTTGTTTTAACCATACAAGCTCTTTATATTCAACAAATCAAAACATGTTAGGCTTGTTGTGTCTATAGTAAATAATGAAGATGAATATCAATAAGCTATAATCCAATATGTTATTGATAGGGAATATGCTGAGATAGATACAATGTGAACCCTAGTAACAGTCTGAATGACCAATGAACAACATATAGTAAATATAGAGTTACTGTAGAACACATAGCCAGTACAGGCAGTTGTATAACTGTAATAATAATTATTATGAATCAACTGTACACCGGGTCTCTGAGAGCTGAGGGGAAGTAGCAGATCCAGGACCTGCTGCTTCTGGAGCAAAGGTTCCAGTTTCAGTTTCCTTGTGTCACTTCCATCCATCCATCCATCCATCCATGCCATACAGTGATTGAAATACTGCTCCTGCTGTGCCAATTCTCCAGCCAATCACGCTCCCTTCACTCGTGAACAAGGCCCCAAGATACTTAACCTTCTTCACTTGAGGCAAAGACTCATTCCCTACCCACAGTAGGCAGTCCAACAGTTTCCTGCTGAGAACCATGGCCTCAGATTTGGATTTGTTGATCCTCATCCCAGCTGCTTTGTGTCACTTGTGAAAGTGAATTCCAGAATTTTTACTCACCTGGACTCTCCTCACTATTTCTGTCTACCCTCTACTATTGGTGTTGGAGGGACAGATGGAGGTGGAGTCTGTACCAGTTCAGCTCCTGATAAACACACAGGTGAAACTCAAATCTTCTCAGTTCCAGTGAACCAGAGAATCCTGCATCATCTTGTCAAAAAGTGATTGCTGAAGCAATCGATGTGTATTAAAGCTGGGGTTGGTAATCCTGTTCAGAAACATGTTTTGTTATACTGGGTGAAATGGTCCTTCTACCTTCTGAGTAATCAATTCATTATGTATTCAGAAAAAGGAACGAAAATAATCAGTCCTCTGTGGCAGCTGCAGGACTGACAAAACTCCGACCAATCCACGCTCTTCGGTGCGAAGAGCAAAAACCAATCAGATGCCTTCATGTCTAGTTCTGTATCCGCCCCCCTCGATCCCTGCCTCTGACGCCTGTGCACAATCTTCAGTCAGCAGGAGAAACTATGGAGAGCCTGCTGGCAACACCAATATCATACAGTTATGACACTTTATACTTTATGCCAACAGCTAGCAACATACTTGTTATTAGAAGCAGACGTATTCATTTTTGCAGAATTATATGAACTCCGAGGATTTCAACTCTGAGCATTAGAAGAATCTAGTGTTTCCTTGTGATTTGGACAATGACAAGTTTATACAACCTGAGACGGTGATACACACATATGCACTCACGCACAGCTGGGTCTGCACCTTTGATGAATTTACATGTGGGTCATCATTACACTTTGTGTGTTTCATGTGTGTTTCGTCTCAGGATACATTTGAAAGGTGGTGAATTTTAAGGAATCCTGGTGATCTACTGATAACACAGTGTTAGGTCTACTCAGTTAATGTTGTGTGTAATATGCTGGTACTGAGCCCCAGCTATGTCAGCTATTTCAATCAGCCCAATCTGAACAATGACTGGCATTGAAACCCCTCCGCTGTGTTTCTAATGTCAACAGTCATCTCTTCAGTGTAATTGCCTGACAACAGTCACATCATTGTATGATTTATGAGCTGCTGTTATTGTACCTGACCTGCAGCCAGTCGACCACTGTTTAAATGGGCTGTGAGGTGCTCCAGTGATCAAAGGCTACCTGAGCGTTCCTACGTGATCTGGACAAGAGTTCAGCCAGATGCCAGGCTTCAGCCTGCAGTCCACTCACCTGGGAGCAGTCTGGACTTTTTTAGTTTTACACTACGTAGAGTGCAGAGCGGATACTGAACAGAAACATCTAACCCTGCAGCTACAGTCCGACCTGCTGCACAAATGGGCAAATAGGCAAAGACAAATGAAAGCAGCTGTCTACTCCTGATGAAGACAAGGTTATGTGTAATAAGTAGAAAGTGTTCAAGTCTGAATCATGCACTACTTGCAGGCAACAATATGGTAAATGCATTTTTTGTTTCATTTCATGCTGTAACGGGCGGTGTATGGACCCAATTGCAGCACAAAAGACCGAGAACCAATGGAGAGAGTTCAAAGGTTTACTGACAAACAGTTCAAAAACACAGTGGCTGACGGCTAAGTCAAAACAGGCAGAGGTCTGGGACCGGAGAGACGTCAGCTCAGGCAAACAATCCGATGAGGAGCAGGCAGTAGGAACGATAACCAGGCGATCAGTCCAACACAGGCAAACAGGAATCAGGAGGACAGAGGCTGAAATCTTGGTCAGGGACAGAAGGCTGAGACGATTACCAGGAGGCAGACGAAGCAGGGGAATCAGGGACAGGTGAGGTCGGTACCGGGAAGTCAGGCAGGAGAACGCTGGAGAGTCTTGCATGGCAAAGAACAATCTGGCAGTGAGTGTGGAGGAGAGAGGAGCTTTTCACCAGGCTTGATTGCTGAAGAGCTGCAGCTGAGTGAACAGGTGACTGGAGTGACTGACGAGGTGGGTGTGGCTGGCAGATAGGGTGAGCAGGGGACTGGTGAGTGGAAACTACTGGAGGCAGGTATGTATGGAGGATGAATCATGACAGAACCCCCCCTTCAAGGGACGGCTCCTGACGTCCCAAAAACACACCAAGCCGGGTGGGAGGAGGGGGCCAGGAGGAGGGACTAAAACTCCTCAGAGCCAGACCAGTCCATCACAGCAGCTGGGTGGGCGGTGGGGGTCTGGGGGAGGGCACCTTCATAATCCGAGGATGAGTCCTCCTCAGAGGAAGAGACCCCCTCCACCTCCAAGTCGACAGGCGTGGGAGGAGCAGATGGCCCCCGATGAGTAGCCCCAGCGGAGGAGGTCGACCTGGAGGGTTGGTCAGGGTGTTGCCGATGAAAATCAGCGATGAGGCGAGAGTCAAGAATATGACCAGCAGGGACCCACGACCTCTCCTCTGGACCATAGCCTTCCCAGTCAACCAAGTATTGAAGCCCACGACCACGACGGCGGGAGCGCAGCAGGCGATGAACAGTGTAGGCCGGACTCCCATCGATGAGGCGAGGAGGCGGTGGAGGAGGAGTGGGGTGCACCAGTGGGCTCTCCAAAACAGGCTTGACCCGAGAGACATGGAAGGTGGGGTGGATGCGCATGGACCGGGGGAGCTGAAGCCTCACTGCCGCCGGGTTGATGACCTTCAGTATCGGAAAAGGACCGATGAATCTGGGAGCCAACTTCCTGGATTCCACCCGGAGAGGAAGGTCCCGGGTGGAGAGCCAAACCTTTTGGCCAACTTGGTAGGTCGGGGCTTGAGTGCGACGCCGGTTGGCAGACGAGGAGTAGCGGTCAGAGGCTCGGAGAAGGGCCGCTCGAGCTTGGGTCCAGGTGCGGCGACAACGACGGATGAAGGCCTGGACAGAGGGGCAGGTGGCCTCCCTCTCAAGTGCCGGGAAGAGTGGAGGTTGATACCCGTAGCAGCATTGAAAGGGGGAGAGGCCAGTTGCTGAGCTGGTGAGAGAGTTGTGGGCGTACTCGACCCACAGGAGCTGCTGGGACCAAGAGGAGGGGTTCTGTGACACCATACAACGCAGTGTGGTCTCCATCTCTTGGTTCATGCGCTCCGCCTGGCCATTGGACTGGGGGTGGAAACCGGAGGACAAACTAACGGAGGCCCCAAGCTGAGCGCAAAACTCCCGCCAGAAGATGGAGGTGAACTGCGGGCCCCGGTCTGAGACCACATCAGTGGGAAGGCCATGGAGGCGGAAGATGTGAAGCAGGACCAGCTGAGCAGTCTCTTTGGCAGAAGGGAGTTTGGAGAGAGGAATGAAATGTGCCATCTTGCTGAACCGGTCAACCACTGTGAGGATGACTGTGTTCCCACCAGAAGAGGGAAGACCAGTGACAAAGTCCAGGGAGATGTGGGACCATGGACGCTGAGGCACCGGAAGGGGATGCAGAAAACCAGCAGGGGATTGATGAGAAGGCTTGTGCTGGCTGCAGACAGGACAGGCATTGATGTACTCACGAGTGTCCTCTTCCAGCGTGGCCCACCAGAAGCGCTGCTTCAGTACATCACAAGTCCTCCGGATTCCAGGATGACAGGTAAGTTTGGAGGAGTGAGCCCACTGGAGCACGTCAGACCTCAGAGCTGAAGGAACAAAGAGACGGTTGGGGGGACAGGCGCTGGGACCTGGTTGATTCTCCACTGCAGCTCTCACCCTCTCCTCCACCTCCCAGGTCAGGGAAGCAATAACACAGGAAGAAGGGAGGATGGAATCGGCCTCTTTCCTTGACTCCTCCTCCCCCTTGAACTGTCGCGACAAGGCATCTGGCTTGACGTTGCGGGATCCGGGGCGATAGGAGAGGGAGAAGTTGAACCGTGTGAAGAAGAGGGACCAGCGGGCTTGGCGGGAATTCAGTCTCTTGGCAGTCTGGATGTATTCCAGGTTTTTATGATCAGTCCACACCAGAAATGGCAGTCTGGTCCCTTCCAGCCAATGGCGCCACTCCTCTAGGGCCAGCTTGACAGCTAACAGCTCCCGGTTGCCGATGTCATAGTTCCTCTCCGCCGGGGACAATCGTCGAGAGAAGAAGGCACAGGGATGGAGCTTTTGATCTGATGCAGCCCGTTGAGACAGGACGGCTCCCACGCCAACATCAGAGGCATCAACCTCCACGACGAACTGGCGGTCTGGGTCAGGAATCTGAAGGATGGGCGCCGATGTGAAACGCGCCTTGAGGGTCTGGAAGGCCTCATCAGCCGCAGGGGTCCAGTGGAAAGGCACCTTGGTGGATGTGAGAGCTGTGAGAGGGGCAGCGACAGTGCTGTAGTTGCGGATGAATCGACGGTAAAAGTTGGCAAACCCCAGGAAACGTTGCAGGTGCTTGCGGGAGTCAGGGATGGGCCAGGATGTGACTGCCGAAACTTTAGACGGGTCCATCTGCAGGCTATTTGGAGCCACAATGTAGCCCAAGAAGGAGACAGATGAGGCGTGGAACTCACACTTCTCGGCCTTGACAAAGAGTAGAGACGGCCCTTGGGTGGAGTGGTGCCGGGCTGCAGGTCAATGGCACAGTCATATGGGCGATGAGGGGGCAGGGATGTGGCCTTGGCTTTGCTGAACACCTCTCGAAAGTCATGGTATTCAGGGGGAACCCCGGACAAGGTAGGCAGGGCGCTGGAACAGACTGAATGCTGGGGAACGCCGGCGTGTCTCAGGCAGATCTGGTGGCAGGAAGGGCTCCACCCCAGGATGGTCCCTGCAGCCCAGTCAATGTGGGGATTATGACGGATGAGCCAGGGGTACCCCAGAATCAGAGGGATGCAAGGGGAGGACAGGATGTGGAATTGGACAGTCTCATGGTGGTTACCTGAGAGTAACATGGGTACAGGGATGGTCTGATGAGAAACAGTTCCCAGGAGGTGTCCATCGAGGGCCCTGGCAGGGACCGGATGAGGCAGGGGAATGCGCTCTATCCCCAACTGCAGTGCTAGATCCTCATCGATGATGTTGGCATCGGCCCCAGAGTCGATGAATGTAGCTAAGACATGGGAACCGTCAGGGAGGAGGAGCCTGGCGTGGAACACAGGTCTTTGATTGGGGAAGGCTTGGGAAGAAGTTTGGCTCAACAGTATTTCCCCACCTACTGATGAGCCCTGGCTTTTGCTGGACAGCGGGAGACGAAATGGCCGGCCTGACCACAATATAGACAGAGATTAGCCTGTCGACGTCGCTCCTTTTCCTTCGGGGAGAGACTGGTGCGACCCAGTTGCATTGGCTCAGATCCCTCCGCCCGGGACCCGGCAAAGGAGGCAGCACTAGGACCTGAGGCGATCTCCTGAAGTCGTGCGAGAGGGTTTCCACCGGCCGTTCCCCGTCTCCTCTCCCGGCGTCGGGCCTGGATACGGAGGTCCACTCGGATGGCCAGCTCGATCACCCCGTCAAGAGTTGATGGGAGGTCGTGAGACACTAATTCATCTTTGATGTAGTCGGCCAGACTGTGGAGGAAGAAGTCACGGAGGGCCGACTCATTCCAGCTGCTCTGGCGGGCACGGGTGCGGAAGTCAATGGAGAAGTCAGCCACTGTCTGATTCCCCTGTCGAAGACTCAGCAGGTCATGAGCTGCGCCCGACACAGAAACTCCCATTCCAAAAACCTTGCGTAGCTCCTCTGAGAATGCCTGGAAGGAGGCACAAGCTGGAGTCTGCTTCTCCCACTCCGCCGTTCCCCAGAGACGGGCGCGGCCCGTGAGGTGGTTGATGGTGAAGGCCACTTTGGCTGCCTCAGTGGAGAACGTGAGGGGCTGGAGAGCAAACAGAATGGAGCAGTTCGTGATGAACGGGTTGCAGCCGTCAGGATCCCCAGCGTAACGCTCGGGTGCGCCGACCCGAGGTTCGGTGATGGCTCCGGCAGGAGGCGGTGGTGGTGGGGGTGCAGGAGGCCTCGCCGTATCAACTGCCTGAGCAAGGGTGGATGACAGCTGCTGGATCTGGGTGAGGGCAGCCGCCATCATGCTTTCATGCCGCTGAAGAACGTCCTCTATTCTCTCCAAGCGGTTCTGTGGAGACGGAGAGCGCGCTGGGTCCATGACTGGCCAGATTGTACTGTAACGGGTGGTGTATGGACCCAATTGCAGCACAAAAGACCGAGAACCAATGGAGAGAGTTCAAAGGTTTACTGACAAACAGTTCAAAAACACAGTGGCTGACGGCTAAGTCAAAACAGGCAGAGGTCTGGGACCGGAGAGACGTCAGCTCAGGCAAACAATCCGATGAGGAGCAGGCAGTAGGAACGATAACCAGGCGATCAGTCCAACACAGGCAAACAGGAATCAGGAGGACAGAGGCTGAAATCTTGGTCAGGGACAGAAGGCTGAGACGATTACCAGGAGGCAGACGAAGCAGGGAATCAGGGACAGGTGAGGTCGGTACCGGGAAGTCAGGCAGGAGAACGCTGGAGAGTCTTGCATGGCAAAGAACAATCTGGCAGTGAGTGTGGAGGAGAGAGGAGCTTTTCACCAGGCTTGATTGCTGAAGAGCTGCAGCTGAGTGAACAGGTGACTGGAGTGACTGACGAGGTGGGTGTGGCTGGCAGATAGGGTGAGCAGGGGACTGGTGAGTGGAAACTACTGGAGGCAGGTATGTATGGAGGATGAATCATGACACATGCATCATTTTTGTTGACTAAAGCTAATACTTAGTGAAGTATCAATACTGATACCGTAAGTCAGTTGTCTTCCAAGAATATCATCAATTAGAAGAAGAAAAAATGCATTTGAACCACCTGCAGGTGTAAATGGCAGCTGATTTCAGGAACAGCTGTTAAATAAGGGAAAGGAATGGAGAGCACAGGATTAAAACCCCAGTTTGTCCAGGAATCAGAAGTGGGGCCACTTATTTAGATATTGCTAGAAAGTGTTTGTTGTCTGTTTTTGCTCTGCAGGTTTGATAAGACAAAGTCTCTCAGCTTCAAGTCAAAACATGAAAACTTTTCCTAAGTGTAACTTGTATTCATCGTGCAGAGAAGGATTGAGCAGCAACAAAGAGAGCGATTAATTTTTTTTGAATTCTTAACAATGGCGCTGGTTTAAGAGGCTGAGCCCTGTGATCATACTAAAGGTGAACCATTGATGTGTCACATTCATTATCCTGCAGAGTAATGTTGAGTGCACTGGTAAATCCTGCTCTGACGGGTAAATACGTTGTGTGTTTAAACTAACTGGGCAGAGGAAGTTCAGGTGTGTCAGCAGGAAGATTCTCATGGTGGTTAAAACACACTTCTCCTAAATCTTATTTGGACAACATGGCAATTAGCAAAGTACACTCAGGAAAGATGATACGACATTTCCCCGACTCATTTCCAAGAGTTTTTCAGGGCTGAGAAGTAAACCCGCTGTCAGGGTTCAGAGAGCTGAGCTAATGACAGCTCTTTTCCAATGGCACAGATACCGGCATTCAAGCAGCAACAGGTCTCTCTCTCTCTCTCTCTTTCTGTGTGTGTGTGTGTGTGTGTGTGTGTGTGTCTATAACTGAGTTTTCCCTTTTAAACTGCTTCTTCGGCTTGAAATCTCACAGTGGAAAATTAGCTCACATCTGTTTTTCCAGAGAAGGAAACTACATGTTCTCGTGCTTGGCAAATAAAAAGACAAAATGACTTGTAGGATCTTGTTGGGTGTGGAGAGAAAAATTAAAGTTGACTGACTCTGACTTTGATGACTTCTATAAGGTTTAAACATCCCATACAGTATGAAGGTTTATGAAGCAGCTGTAGGTTCAATATTAACACTGTCGAAGTCTCAAATTTTCAGTCCACAGAGAAATGCACACAGTCTTCAAGGACCAGAAACTGAACTTTAAAAACAGCCAGCAGGACTTCTGTACTGTAACTTTGTGACGTCACAGTTACTCCTCAAGTCCCACCCCCAAGAGAGGCTCAGAGCCAGGGTTACTAGAGCTGAGAGTGATTTTTGATTCTTATACTATTTGATATAACCATTATTATACAAAAATGATTAGCCCTCAGGTCCTCCTCGAGCCTTTTGTGGCCATTTTTGTCTTTTTTTTTCATTTGGCCATCATTTTGGCTGTGTTAGGGCCTCAGGCATGATTTCCTGTAAGAAGGTTTCTTTTTTGACATATTTTTTGAAACTAGTGTCATTTACTCTCACAGGTCTATTATATAGCCTGTCGACTTTTTTACCCCTTTCGTTACCCTCAGGCCCTAAAAACTGCTATAAAGTCATCATATATCAGTATTTTTTTCTACTTTTTTTGCACAGATCTCTTAAACCACTTCAGCTCTGCTCAAAAATACTAATAATCAATAATTTTCAGAATTTTAACCCTTTAAATGCCAGTTTGAATACATGGTGTGTCTGTGTTAAAAAAAATAGAAAATGAGATATTTTAAATAAAATGAATAGCAGGGGGTTGGGGCATTGCAGGTGATTAGAAGCTTGGACATGTCAAAGATTAGCAATAACATTGATTTCATTGCATTTGTAGTTTTTGCACAGTTTAAGATTTAGTACAATAATGGCAAACAAAGCCCCATTGACTTACATTATAAACCACATTTTTGACCTTGCGCCGATCTCACTGCTAAAACACCATATAAACATGCATTCTGTGTAATGTCAGCATTTCATTTTGAACAAAACTAGTTAAATTTGACATTTTTACTGTATTTTATCAGATTCAACTTTTTTCCATTGTAGGCTGATGCATGAAATTCTTTAAATTTCATGCATCAGCCTACAATGGAAGGTCAATGCAATGTTATACTCGGCTGGATTCCTGGAGTTTGTGTCACTGATCTTTACAGATGTTTATTTAGCCTGTGAGTCTGGTCTGATGTGGTCTGGTGGTCTGGTGAGGTGCTGCTGAGTACAGGTCTTGGACCAGTTCTCCCTCTGCTATACACTGAAGTCTACATACCACTGACATTTTTACATCATGGTCTGTCTCTGATCAGATCAACACTGCTGTCTGAACCTTTGACCTTTGACCTCTGTTCCATGTAGTGATCAGACCGCAGTTGTGTTTGTTTTAACTGGGTGGATATACTAGTGTGCTGGAGATACCAGAGTGGAGGAGGTGGCTGTGGAGGAGTGATATAAGGAGATGTTTGAATGGTTTAGTTAAAAAAATATATATATAAATTCAACTGACTTATACACTGAAAGCAGTGTTTGTCCTATGCAGCATACCGTAGTCAGGTGGGCTCTATGTAAAGTCGGCAATATAAACCATACTGTAACATCATTCAGCCTGTCTTTGTGAGTACAGTAGCCTGACCCGCATCACTGCAACAGAGACCTCCTCAGCTGAATAATGGCCACAGTTGACTTTTGGATATAAAATGTTTACACTTTACATTTATGTATGACTGTATCATAAACAAATCATTTATATTCCAGTGGGTTTAACTTCAGTCCAGGCTTCATGGTTGCTGTAATGTGGAATATTTTATCTGCTCTCCTCCTTTTGTGCTCTCATCCAGTCAGAACAAAGCCCTTCTCTGTGAATTCTCTCAGCACCCCTCTGCTGTCATTGCAAAAGATGACAGTAAGTTGATGTTCACATTTACTCCTGTAGCAGCAGTTTCATTTAGCAGGTTCATTTGATTTATTCACAGATTTTTTTTTAAATATTTTTATTTCTTTACTAATAAAAGTAATAATTTATTGATTATTGTTATAAACTTGTGTTGGCAAACAGTGGGTTAATGGACCAATCACAGTTTTTCTCCTGATGGTATCTGGATTTCATATTGACAGCCGTCTTAGCCAATAATATATTTTTATTTCAAATTGTGGGCGGACTCATTTTGCAGCATCTTCCATGTACTGGCGAATACTTGGTGGAAGTTGTCAGTCAGTGAGTGAGCAAGGAGAAAACAGACCAAATCCAAAAAGTATGAATGACAACAAAGAGAAAAGGCAGAAATTAGTGAAGAAATGTGATTACTGGATTAATTGAGACTTTTTCCCTTTTGGAGAAAAACTTGAAAATATCTAGAAAGGTTGGACGACAATTAGTACAAATTGGCCTGAGCTATCAGCTTATGGCATTTCAAGCTACCAGCTATAGCTGCTATCTGTGGCACCCTGCACACCAACAAGCTGTACAGCTGGGATTGCTCCTCATAAGGAGCCTTGGTCCAGCAAGGGGATTCAGTCATCTGAGTTGTTTAACTAATGCAGATCTGAAACATCAGTCCACTTCCAGACATCTACTGCCACTGTCTCTGAAAACCTTTGGAGACACACGTATTGATCTGCAGCTGAGTGACCAACAGTCACCTCTCATGGTCATAACAGTCCCTTCACTCACTTTATCATTATTGCTGGTTGAGTGAACACTGGAGCGATTAACTGCTGCTCTCCGGTCCCTACTACTGTTTTTAACCAATTTCCATGCCTCTGCAATCTGATCTCTATCTAATTACAATTTTTTGCAATGACCAGACTGCCAAATTATCAGATTGTCTGGTGTGTGTGTTCGGACTATCTTCAGTCTACCTGTTGTGTGCAGACCTCCGCTCCTCACCTGCTGGAGCTTCCTCTGGACTTTCACCAGCAACAGCATGGATTAATCAGCTGTTTGTATGGACTGTGCTGCCTGGACTGTCCTGTCCTTCCCTGTAAATGTATCGACAGCAATACTCCAACACACAGATGCCAAACTCCTGCAACTTCACTTCCACCTGTCTGATGCATCACTGGCACAGTATCTCTGTCTCCACATAGCCCGTCTGAAATATATCCACCATGGATCCCAGCGGAGCTTTATGTCTCCAAACCACCCCTGTCTTTATGTCTCCAAACCTTTATGTCTCCAAACCACCACAATCCATGTGGTCTTCAACTCTAAATCCCTTAAAGAACTCTGGACAGAGAAGTTGACCAAAGAGTGTTAGTTAGCCTAGGTAGGTCAGCTAATGTCATTGCCAAACACAACCACAACAATGTCATCCTCAGACTATTCAACATCCACTCCCTGGTGAGCAGGGAGTGGATGTCCTCTCCTTTAGGACATCCTGACAGAGTATACGTTGGTTTTTCTGTTTGACATGTATGACTTTTCACAGCTGAATGAATCTGTTTGTTTACATCCGTTAACCCCATGTCTTTGGCAGTGGGCTAGGTCTCGCAATAATTTACGGTGTGCAAAATTGTTGAGATCACTGCAGTAGGTACATTTAGTTGAAGATGTTTCTGACAAAAGATGAATAGAGACTCTCTATCTTTGCTTCACCTGCCATGAGAAGGCAGAGTGTCTTTGTTGACAGCTTCGTGGGCACAAGCTGCTGGTTTTTAGCTGTGCTGGTTTCATTGTGAGTAATTTTAGGTTGACCTCTGTTCAATTCTCTGTCTTAATTTGTTTGAATTTATGTTGGGTATTTCTGTGTTCAGGCACATGGGTCAGTATATGGTTAAATTTCATACTGAAAAAAACTTTTAATATGCTGAACTTCCATGTGGCTGTTGTTTTTATTGCTTTGATTGATTGTTTAATACCACATGTGGTTACCATGGACCTATTGAAGGCCCAGAGACTGGGGCCATGGCTCACCACCGCTTCAGAGTTAGTGTGTAAAGACAGAAAAGTTTGGTTTTCCTTCACGGAGCATCAGCCCAGAGAGAACATATCATATTGTTTGTGAAAGAAGTCCTGTGTGGAGAGAGAGGAGAGGAAATGTGGACACATGTGCATGTGTTCAAACAAACATGTGGATGTCTTTTAGAGGACAAACTCTTTGTGCAGACAGCGTGTGTGTATCTGTATGGTGTGTGTGTGTGTGGACAGAAAGAAGAGAGAGAGGTGGGGTGCAGACCCCAGACAGAAGAGAACGAAAGTGAGAGAGTCATACACCCAAGCTGCTCACTGTATGTGTGCATGCGTGTGTTGCTCCAGGTTGCGTCTCTGTCGTTGCAGAAGCAACATTCACACACAGGAGGCAGGGATGAGGGAGAGAGAGGAGTTGAGGAAAGCCATAGAGCAAAGTGACCGGCTCCTGTCCGTGGTCCGGGAGCTGGAGGAGCAGAACTCTCAGCTCCACAAGGAGAAGAATGAAGTGTCCTCCAAGTACCGAGCTGTAAGTCTGCTCTCTCTTTGCTTCACTTTTTCCCCTTTAAGAGAATCTTTCCTCTTTTGTTTCACTTACTTGATACTTTAGTAGTCATGATTTGTGATTAAGTCAGAATTTCTGCTAGATAAGGGATTTTGAACATGGTCATTATACCATCCCCCGAGTAAATGAAATGAAGTGGATAATGATACCCTTGCAGAGGCAGTAGAGAGATGCAGACACGCTGTGTTCTAGCTTGTTTTAATGCTGCGGGTTTTTACTGCTGTGTTGACCATTTTCCAGCTGATCTTTTTATTGAAACCAAGCAGAGAGTTTTTTGCTCAGCCTGCTCTCGTACTTTTGTGAGGCACCGTGCTGTTTCCTGGCCTGGTTGCATTTACTGCAAGGAGTTTGTGAGTGTTGCATCCTTCTGCAAGGAGGTGGTGTTACTGTGCTGTTACTGACTGTGAGAAATACTGACAGTCCTGCTGGTAGAATTCAGTCTGTAAATACAGGACATTTCATATGACTCCTGAGAAGATCAAAGACTGAGGCTGCAAAAACCAGTACAAACACTGGTTGTAATATGTGGGGAGATTTATGACCCATCTCTGTGGTTTCCAGTTTGTTGTTTTACCTTTGTGACTCACTTTCACTACTCTCATTGATTTTGGTTCTAGCTCCAGTCAGGTATGGACAAGGTGTTTGTGAACCCACTGTCCTCACCCTGCCCTGTAGCAGCAGCACCTGCACCTAAGGAGCCAGATGTTTTCCTCTGGAGTTGTTGTAGGCTGAATCAGAGCTAAATTTGCCTGGTGTCCACAAGCACAGAATTACTGCTAATGCATGTATTTCATGTTCTCTAGATTCACAACAATCTAATGAGGTCATAAAATTTCATTATTGCGTTTATAGCTTGTTTAGGCTCCAGTCACACTGCGCCCTACAGGTCATCACCCCATTGTACTTCCTGTCCATCTACACTGTCACTATCTAACACAGGAATAAAACGCCTAGATTAGTCTAACAGTTATTAAAGCTTACCTGTAGCAGAGTATAATAATATAGTATATAAGTATATAAGGCTGCCCGCCTGTTTCACCTGAGGGAGGCCTTGCTCCACAGCATTAGCCTCGGGTTTGCTAACAGGACTGCATGTTTCCCACTGTTATTAAACCAACTCCCCACATGCACCTCCCACTTCTTTGTTCATTTTTGATTGGCTTGGAGTTAAAGCCACTACAAGAAACTTTTAACTGGATATGCAAAAGTCTCTGGTTTCTGCTGATGTCTCTGTGTGACCTACAACAGCAAATGAAGCCATCGGTGGGAAGATAAGCTATTTCTAAATAGTGTAACTCTTTACCTTCAGGAGGCAGTGGATGGGTCGGTCCACCGATGACAAAATGTATATGGCGCTCAGACTGGAGGAGACAGCACATTTGACAAGGCTATAAATTAGCATTGAGTTGTTGCTACGTTAGCAAGTAAAAACCAAAATCAATTTCAGTGCTGTATTTCCATCATGGCTGATATTGGGACAGGATCCACAAAGAGAAACCTACTGCTTTTGTCCACAGGGGTCGGCAAAATCAACCCAAACTGAAAGTTCCTTGTAGGGGCTTTAAGGAGTTGGAGGCAGGTACTGCTAAGACGGCAACTTTGGTCAGCTCTAGAAGCCTGCTCTGCAAACTGATAAATGGACCTTTGATCATGAATTGTTTTATTGTTATATTGCATAAATATTAAGACTGAGGTTGGATACAAAATTCTGTTAGAATAATATGACCTTTATTCCTCAAGTTGAATTATTCCATCAAAGTAACGCTCTGTGTTAAATTATCTGTCTGTTCTTGCAGTTAAATGTCCAAATTTTGCTCATTAAATTCTTTGGTTTTGTATATACACATTAACAGTCCTTGGAAGTGAAGTACTCGAGTCAAGTAAACCATTTATTTGTCCCCAGACAGGCAATTGGTTATGCACCAGTAACAACACAAATTAAAAACAGAGCAAAGTGAAGCAGAGTAGGTATTTTATCCAGACACTCACTTCAATGCTTCAATATCACATCAATATTGATAATAGAAATCATTTTGTTTGTGTAGTCATCTCCTGGTCCCCTCAATGATTCAGTGTGAGAACACTGAGCAGTGTTGGGGCTGCCAGTGTTTGTGGAAAGCTCTCAAGGATGGCCCAATGGATTTGGTCATTACTGGTGCTGAGTGCCTTAGCAGACTCTTCAGATGGCTTCAGTGGAACACATCATAAAGTAGTTCAAGGAGTCTGACTGCAGCTCCTGTCACTGAGGTCTCCTGCTGTTTGGATATGTGACTACTTCATTTGTCAATGTTGATCTCTGTCTGCAAGTGCCTTTGAATAAGGTTGACCATTCAGCAGTCAAAGATCATCCTGATGCTGTGTGGAAAACTGTAAAGTTAATGATTAAACTAAAAAGCGGGTCAAAGTGGGTTAAGATAACTGCAGCTCTGTTTCTCCTCAACAACCCACAGTCTTTAATTTCAGGGAAAAAAAGTGTTTGGTCTATAGTCCTTTCCCTTTTACTACCCTTCTGCAGACCAAAATTTATTGAAATCACCAGGTGTGCTCTGGCTCAAACTTCGTCTTCTCTTCGCTGCTTGAATCAGACTACCATAAATAATGAAGTTTATCGCAGTGCAGGAGATGGATGATCCTGCATAATTCATACAGAACCTGTCTGATTTGACTGCAGTTAGAAGTGTGACCCCCTTGTCAGAGCTATTTAGTGCTGTTGCCTGTAGGAAACTTTCCAGTTTTCCAGGGAAACTTGGTATTCCTTATTATTGCCATCATTTGGTAACTGCAGGGACACCTTACACATCTGCCTTAAGGCGTATGATGAAATCCTGTTTCTCAATCAATCAATATTTAAATTCTTGAAAATTTATGTTCTCCAAAAAAAGAAAAAGACAGAAAATATTTTCCACTTATAAATCCCTGCCTCTGAATGATATTAAACTTTCCTAGTTCACTGGAAGTCTTTTATAAGCACCAGGCTGCAATCTATTATAACTAGGTCGAAAGACAGCAGAAGTGTTTAGCACTGATCTGAGTGGCCAAACTCAAAAACTGCTATCACACATTTCCAGATTCTCATCAGGAAGACATTAATGATGCTGCGTTCAATTTGTCACATGAAGAGTGTCACAAATGGCTGTGTAAAGGAGAACTAGAGTTGGAACAAAGAGTATGTTGAATAGCTGGTTTTTAAAAGTTACAGAAATATTCAGACACAGATTCTTAATCCATGAGGTGCTGGGGCAAGTGCGTTTCATCCAAAAAGCACAACACACAAATTATTCTGACTTCTCAAGCCTGGTTTAAGAACTTGGGAATAAGAGAAAGTAGCACTTCCCATGTTAGCAACAAGCATCAACCTCCTGGTGGAAAATCAAGTCAACGCTGCAGTGTCAAAAACTGCAGTTCCACAAATGACCACTGGCTCCAACAGGAAGTCAATCCCCATGGACTTCCATGTTAAATTGTTCAATTTTTCAAAAAACACTTTTGTGTCCACAGCTAATTTCCTGCCTCAGCTGTATGGATGTAATTTTTTATACAACACAGTTACTCACACGTGAAGGCCCCCACATAGTCTGATGGAACATACGTGCAGCGGACTCTGCGGATGTCCGAGCAGACTCAGATATCCCTTTTCCACCAAAAAGAACCTGGTGCTAGTGCCGGTGCTTAAGTGGTTTGACTCTCATGCCTCCAAAGAGCCAGTTTGCTTTTCCATTGGTCAGGAGCCCGGACCTGACGTGGTCCATCTAACTAGTATTAATTCTCAGCCTGAACCTAGCCAAAAAAAAAGGAAGCCGTCTTCATCGTAATTGCCAACTATGTTTTGATATGAACATTAGTTGTCATTAGCCACTGCCTGTACCTCGGCTACTTAGCTTTACATTGATTAGGCCTACATAGTAGATAAACAAACTTAATACAATATCAATAACGTCTCTCGTAGCGCTGGTCCTGTTGGCCAGGTAACCCCGCCCCAGCCCTGGAGGAACCGGCTCTTAGCTCTAGACCAGCAAGGAGTTGGTGCTTGGTTGGAGCCACTTTTGAGAGCCAGGAGCCTTTGCTTAGGGGTTGGAAAAGCAAAGAACCAGTGCTAAGTCAGGCACTGGCTACGAAAGAGCACTGGAGCCAGTTTGGTGGAAAAGGGGTAAAAGTGTACTCAAGTTGGATGTCCGTGCGAAGCTAAATTTTTACAACTGCTCCAACTCTGCGTATGTGTGCCCTCCTTATCCGTGGATGACTTCATGACAGAAAGCGTGCAAGGATTGTGGGAAATGTAGGAAAATGGTACGCGATGGTCCGCTCCACTCACAGTACACCTGACTATGTGGGGGCCTTAAGGCTTACAGTTAATTATATCTGTGGTTGAGGGG
This sequence comes from Caranx ignobilis, assembly GCA_021432705.1. Lineage (NCBI taxonomy): Eukaryota > Metazoa > Chordata > Actinopteri > Carangiformes > Carangidae > Caranx > Caranx ignobilis. The sequence continues at coordinate 19,286,500 of MU269988.1, forward strand.
AGGAGTCAGGCACTGCCAAGGTGGTGACAGTGAAGCAGCTCACTGAGCTTCAGAAACATCACAGAAACAGCTCATGGTTGGCACCTCTGTGAGCCTGTGGTTTCAGCTTAATGTTACCATTATTTCTGGTACAGTGCTAATATCCTGATGGTTAGAAGTTTAAAGAGGAACTATGCAGGATCTTTACCAGAGCTATGCTATATTTTTACCTTAGTTAAACAAACCCCGTGAAGTTTGCCTTGGTTATAAAAGAGTCTCGACAACCGACTCCGCGCAAATCATAGATTGTCAAAACGTTACTAATAGTAAAACCTGTCTGTGTAATTGATTTGTCGGTGGCCATTGTTCAGTCAAAGCTCTCTGGTTTTGTCTTCAAAACTCCCACGGCTCGCTCTGGCTAGCTCGCCCTTTTGGGACCAGTTTGCGACTGTGTGCACGGAGGCTAATGGGAAATGTATTGTGAAAACACTTCCCCTTTCCGAAACTCCTCATAGTCACTTTAAACAGCTTTGGAGTAATTGTGATGCCTGTAGTTGTAGAAATATTTCAGTTCTCAGTTTCAGTTGAGAGATGACTGACCAGCAGATCCTGCCATCTACCGCCATGCCAATACTTTGGCTAAGGGTGCCACCAAAAAGAAAGAATATAGGACAGCGTCACCCAGTGTGTGATTAACTAGTCATATTCACACAAACAACAGTAAATACAACCAATAAATCCAAATGAGGATTTTGTGGATTACCACTGCAAGAAAAGTTTTTTTCTCTGATTCTACTGCTGCTCCAGCCATCTCTGCTACAAACCAAATGTACAAACAGAGATCAGCCCACTGTTTACCCCTCAATTGCTGTTAATGGGAAATAAATGTGGAGTGTTCCTACAGAGCTATCCAGATGCCCCTGCCTTGCATCTGGAAAAACTTTCATTCTGGACTGGCTCTGAAGTTTTTGGGGCCCAAGGCAAACTGTGGGACAAAAGACTGGCAGGGAGAGATGGATGAGGGTGGAGAGGGGAGGAGGGTGAGGAGAGACCGGGGAATGGAAGATTAACTTAATGTTGAAATGCAAATGGATATATGAACAAATTGGTGAGGAGAGATCAACTTTGAGATGAAAGTGTAGGCCAACAAATCATGACAGGCACTCTGAGAGAGACTGTATGGGTGAAAGTAGGCTATGAGGATTCAAACTCTTCATTGTCAGTCATTTGCTTTTTGGGTTTTTACTCTGAGACTGAAAAACAGATCCCATTGAAACAGAAACAAACACTGAATAGAAACTTAATAGAAACATAATAATACTACCAGTCCCCTTAATTTTTCATCCAGCACAACCATAAGGTTGACTCTTTTGTTGTTTGTCGAAATACATCAGCACTCAGATGGAAATCCATCATTCACAGTCCCAGCTGGACAAACTGTAAAAATGAAGTGCTATCATCATGTGCATCTTTGTCTTTTACTTTATTCCCAGATACATATCTGTCTGCCATATCTCTCAGACATATCTGTCTGTGTTTGATGCTGATCAGCTATTGATAGTCTGCTAACATGCCTAAATGCCTGTGAGGGCCTAAATCAAATCTGCTGAACCAAGCAACTTGATTTCAGCATTTACACCCTCAACAAGCAGCTGCTCAGGTCATGCACTGCTTGGACACCAACTGATTATATGATGCACAATTCAAATCAATGTAAAGTATGATGGCAAATTAAGTATACCATCATTTTCAAGTGTTCGTAGCATTTGTGGTTTTACATCAATCATCTCCAACTCCAAAAACACTCTTTGGTAGCCATGGAAGAAGGAAGCAGAAAGATGATGATGAAGTTTTGCAAATGAAATGAGTAGTGTTATGCTGGTGAATTGCACAGAAATTTAAAATGTGCACGACAGTGTCGGGGCACTGTTGTGGTTACGCCATGGAGTTGACACAGAAACATAAACCAGGCTTAAGAATAGTCCTTGCAGGGAGGGGGAGTGTGGCCTAAAATAAAGAACAGTTATGAGTTAATGGAGTTTTCCACAGTGAACTTGATTTAGGAGTTTTCCTTTCAACCATAAATGAAAACTACAAGGGCAAATAAATTGTTTACTTTGATAAATAAAACTTAACAAAGGCAAACAGAATTTTCCTTCTGGAGTTGAACAAAAAAAAATAAATAAAAAAAGAAGTGCATGTTGTCTCTGGGGGGGGGGGGGGGGGTTGATTTTCCACTGCAGCAGTAGTAGCTTTCTACCTTTTCCCTTTCTTGTCATCGACAGTGCAGGGGGAAATGATCCTGCTACTGTTGGCTGTTGTAAGTGAGTGTTTGCATACTCTAGTGTCTCTTGTGTATCTTGGCTGCTGCCTTTGTTTGAGATGTTGGAATTATTCGGTCATGCTCCTTAACAACTGCAAAACTCAGCTAGTTCCACATGTTAAATAAACTCTTCATTTGGAAGTTACGTTGTTGTTGTCGTTGTGTCTGTCTGAGAGGGAGACAGGGGAGGAGAGTGTGAACTGAGGGAGCCCAGTGGGAGTAGCAGAAGAGAAAATCTAGATTCTCATGTTTTGAACTTGTCCTTAAAATGAATATGAATTGATCATTAAAATAGATTTATGACTCAGGCATCATTTATTATTCCAAAGATGTCTGTAGTGCATAGTTAAATGGTTCTTACTAAAACTAAATGATAACGTCGGCATGCTGTAGCCAAGATAGATACATATCTGAGGTTAAAGACACTTCCTCTACTCGCAGTATTATTACTCATCTTGCCTTTCAGAAGCAAGGAGGGATCTACAGTTGTCTACCTCCTGAAGAAACTTTTTCAACCCTGAGATTTTCAGAAAAAAACTTTCATTTGACATGAAGGAGTCAAAGGTCTTCATTGTAACAGTGAGGCTCTCTGGACATTGTTTTGTCTGATGCATAAATGAATAAGACTTAAAGAAAAACAGCAGTTTACACAGGCAAGGCAAGACAAGGCAATTTTATCTGTATAGCCTGTTTTTACAAACAGTTTGTCTCAAAGGGCTTTACACAGCATTATGACAACATCCTCTGCCCTTAGACCCTTACATCGACTGAGGAAAAACTCCCAAGAAAACCCTTTTAACAGGGAAAAATGGAGAAACCTCAGGGTGAGCAACAGAGGAGGGATCCCTCACCCAGGACAGGCAGATGTGCAATAGATGCTGTATGCAGACAAGAAGACAATTTACAACATGGAATATGGAAAACATGGACATGGAATCAGTCAGTTAACGAAAAATGATGAAGGAAGCTCCTAGTGGGCAGGGAGGGAAGGCCAGCTTAATGGGACTACTGGACACTGTGCCTCCTCTACAGTGCCCTCAGTCTGGATGTCAGAGTTGGTATGGGTTGAATCTGGTATATGTTAGAATTAGCTGCATATCTGATTCACTGGCAGCTTGCTTCTCAGATATGAATGCGTTGGTGTTGGACATGAGTGGTGTCTGGAGAGGGCAGCTGGGCGAGCTCAGTGTCTCTGGCTTCTCCATGTCAAGTGGGAGTTAGAGAAAGAGATCTCTCTATGCTGCCTCTCTGCACAAGAACTCAGACCACATTGTCAAAATAAAACATCTGAATTCTCAGAAATCCCCGTGTTTTCATGTGTTTTTGGTGGCTGGACGTCCTCCATGGCTCAGTGGCATTGGAGCAGTGCTTATCTTCGGTAATGTGGACACTTCGGGGCTGTTTTAGAGTCCATGTTATTCTAACTTTGTGAAGGGTTATATCTCCACAAATTTTAGTGAGACTCACAATGAATGCACTGGAAGTGGTCATGGTGGTGTAGGTAAAAACATACATAAACATTGGTGTAGTTCTTTTTCATTGTATTTGTGTCAGTGCTCTTTTATGTTGATTGAAGACTTGGACTGACATTCTGTCATGTTTGGAAATATTCAATATTGTGACATTTCCTGCGATATCCAATATTTTACCCTTTTTTTCTCTTTAGTTCTGCAGTTTCAGACAGAATTGGTTACACCTGGAACATAAAGCACAACAGTTTAATATCATCATATCAGATATAAACCAAACCTGGTCAAATGTCATTTCAGTCACAGATGGACCCTCAGATCTGGACATTCCGTGTGTAACATGACGTGCATATAGCTTAAAGCTCTAGAGTTTTAAATCCACATCTACAGTATGTCAGGACACTGTATGGGCCTCTGTGGGCCCATCAGTCTTATTTATTCCAATACTTTGTAGTTATTTATTGCATATGATTTCCACATGTTTCGTATGTATAACTCACAGCAGTGCTATAGCTCTGTGAGCCCTTCACACAGTACTTACTCACTTGTTTACTTGCTTACATGGTACTTTGTGGCTTTCTCTGGAGCTTTCAGCTGCCCCTCATGGTCTTCAGTTCGAAGTTACTTTGTTTTCTGTTAAACTGCACTTTCCAGGATTACATCAGCATTACTGCTAATTACTATTGAAATAAAGTTTTGTAATTTTATATTTCCTTTATTTGAGAAAGATTTTAATGTGACAGTTGGTTGTGAATTTTTGAACAGTCTGCTTTTCTTCACTATAAGCTGATTTCTACAGAGATTGTCATTGAAGGTCTGTGTTATCTGTGGATGTGCTCAGTCTTGTCATCGTGGGTTTTCATTCAAGAAAAACGTCCACACATGAATGTAAATCATCATACGCCCTGTTGTTTCATGAGGAGATGAATGCTGTGGCATTGTGGGGGACCATGTGGGCGTGGGCGCATAAGACATTTATGTCAATTACAATGTGAGGAGTAAAGGCATCTTGACTCTGGAACAGAGCCTTTATTTTCTTGTCTTTTTGCGGTGTGGTTTTCATGGTCCGGCCAAGAGCTGCATTTCTGTGGCAGAATGGCACGACATTACAGGATACTCTCCTGACCTGATATCCTACACCAACCTTTGTCCCGTGGGAAACCTTTGGATCCCCCTGAAACTCTGGAGAGCCACCTGTTTCTGTGGAGGGGAGCAGAAGACAGCAGAGGTGAAGAGTGGACTGAGCACTGGGTACCTGCACAGGGTTAGTAGGAGGCGGCTGGAGTCAGGGACACAGGAATGCTTGGATTTCAGTCGTGTACCAGTTCACATTAAAGTGAAAAGATGAATGGCTGATTGAGAGGAAAGAAGGAGAGAGAGAAGGGACAAAAGAAAAAAAAGAAAAAAAAACAAGGCTGAAGATCAGGAAATCAAAGAAAGGGTGGGAATAGCTGAAGATGTGTTGTGAGAAAGAGGATCTTTGGTCTGATCCTCCTGTTGAAACCCACCTGGATCAACCAGAACAGCCATGCACCGAGTGAAGGGAGAGAAAGAGAAGTGATTGAGCCTCTTCACTCTGTCAGAGCAGATGGGCAAGTCGCTGCAGTGCCACACAGGTGAAGTCTGCACAGAGAGCGAGAGAGTGAACAGAGGATTATCATCAGCATGATGTCTCTAAGGTACCGTCAGCGTTGCTGCTCTGTGTCTGATGACTCTGAGGAAGCCGGTGGGAACCAGGGAGAATTTGGACCAGAACCAGAACCAGAACCTGAAGACCTGGACTGGGATAGTTATAGCACCACACTGGAGCACAGATCAGCAGCTGTGGGTAACTCTTGCTGTTTTGTGAATGCTGCATGTGTGATTGTACCCTAAAATCAAAACCTGATTACCCTTCTGTCTTGTTGTCAAACACAAGCAATGTGTGTGTTGATCAGTGCTGTGCCAGGACACACTTAAAAAGAACTTGTAAATTCAGGTGATACAGCTGTAAATGAACTAGTTCAATTTTTTCCTTAAATAGCCTTTTGCTCTTTGTCAGTAGAACCTTCTTCTACCATCCATCATCAGTTCCAAATCACTGCCTGTCTCTGTGTGTGTGTGTGTGTGTCCACAATAACAGTTTATATTAATATACCACACACTAGCCTGCATCATCTTAGTTTGAAACTGATGTTAATTTGTCTCTATGTTCGGGATGCCTACAATTTTGTGATCTGTGATTGTGATTTTTGATCAGTCAGTATAACAAAATCATGAAGAAGAAGAAGAAGAAGAAGAAGAAGAAACTAAACAGTGATACTTAACCAAAGGCATCTTCAACCAAAACCAAAGCAGCCACATCAATAAATCAAAACTGATGGGGCTATGTCCACCAAATGTGCTCTTTGTGCTGTCAGCACCCTTGACCTTACTTTTAGAGGGCTCTCTTTCTCCTGTCTGAATGCTGATGTTACACACCAGGTTGGTCTACATTACATTGATTTTGCATAAAATGGAGCATAAGAAATACATAATAGCATTAGCAGCAGCTTTCAACATGGACCCTGGGGTAGGCCTATCAAAATGAGTGTGGGGTAATGATAAAAAACCGAGCCAGGAAGCAGCTGGGTGAGTTTCACTGATCGCCAAACTTAATTAAGACCTAACTTTGACCATCACTGCCACCATGTCTCTGGTTGTCATTGTAGTTGGTAACACATGTCCTGCCCCTTCTTGGATTTTGCTGCGCAAGTGTTCTGAGCACTGCGACAAAAAATGGTCACTGCCAAGAGTGTTTTTTCTGCTAAGGATTCTGAGTGCTATGAACACAAAACTTCATAGGATCTGTAATGAAAATAGACAAAGTTAGCACAAAAAACATGTTTGGTGGACACGACCCCTAAAATGTGTATGATTGCAAAAAGACAGATGTTTTGGTCATGCTGTATGCAGGACACCCTCCAGCTCTGCATACAACAACTGCATGTGACGTTAGGCCCTATATAGGATAGCATTAGCAAACAGGCTAAGAATGATAAATCATGTTGATATTCTTTGGTGACATCATAAATAATCTGTGCATAAATCTGTAATTTGTTAAAATGACACCTTCCATAAATACAAAAAAACATGTTTTTAAACCCTCACAGTATCTTGCAAATATAAAACATATGTCCAAACCCACAAACATCCCTGTTTATCCAGAGTCATAGAAAATCTGAACCATTTTTATGAAACTGAGCCATTATTGTGGTACGAAGTACTGAGTAAGTGTTTTCTAATGTTACCATGACCCTGACATTTGACCTCTGACAATCACAGTCTAATCAGTCCATTCTTTTGGACTGATGATTAGACTGCTTCTTTTAGGAATTGTGGAGATATTATTTTCATTAGGCACTTTTGTCATGGTCTTAACCTTTGGACAACAAAATCTTATCTGTTGCTCCATGACACATTAGAAGGTTTGATTCAAACTTTAAAGGAATAAATCAGTCCAGCTGTTTACACAGTTCCAGTCATGTAGCAGCTTGTGTTTTTTGCACGCCACACACCCATAGCTGCAACATGAAGTGTCCAATATTTTTCCTCAGTTTTACCTGCTACAGCGATCACAGCCCTGCTAATACAAAATTGACATGTATTCAACACTGCTGCTGCACATCTGCTAACGCGCTGCTCACACTCTGCTCACACTCTGCTCACACTCTGCTCACATTCTTCATCCTGTGCAAACACAGTATGATAAGTGTTTGTGCAGCATCAACCAGTGTGTACAGACTTTTGCTCTGTGTGTTGTGACTGATATTGTTTTTATCGGTTCTGACTTAGGGAAAGTGTTGAAAACTGAGCACTTCAAAACCTGCAGGGTGCAAACTCCAGCTAAGTACTTTTATGGAAATACACACAGATGGAAATGTGGTTGCCTGATCATTTCACAGATGCCCAGATATTTGGGTATGTTATTAGCTTCTTCTAAATGCTTTGCCCATGACTGGCTCCGAAGAAACAGAAATAAACACAACAGGCTCTCGAAGTCAGGTCCATTGGTTCCTATTATGGATTTGCCGTTGACGAAGTGATCTGGTTTTTGGTAGAACTTGCTTATCAGGTTGCATCACCGTGTTCAGAGCTGATATATTAGGACAACAGCAGACTAATAAAGGTCTCTTCTGACTCGGGGAGGACACTTTTCTCGGGGAATTACCTGTGGTAAGATCCTCTTTGGAGAAATGTAACTTTATCTTTGCTTCAGTTTCTTATATTCTTTTTTTTTTTTTTAAGTATATTTTTTGGGCATTTTTGCCTTTATTGGATAGCACAGTGTAGAGTGACAGGAAATGGGGAGGCAGTGAGAGGGGGAATGACATGCAGCAAATGGTGCCCAATGCAGGATTCGAACCAGGGCCGACTGCAGCAAGGACTATAGCCTCTGGATGTGGGGCGCCCGCTTAACCCACTGCACCACGCGGCGCCCCCAGTTTCTTATATTCTACTGATCACTTCATATTAACAATTTTTTCTCATAGTTGTTCCTTAAATGTTGTTTTTTTTTCAATTTCATGTGACTTCACTTGTTCCAAAAATTGTTGCTCCATATGGCATTGCATAGAGACATTTCAAGGTAATCAAACAATTATTGTTCAGCTTTACAAAGCATAAAAGCAAAGTGTGATAGAAGTGTAGAAAAGCCTTGGCCTGCAGCAGGTTTGTAAAACACAGCAGTAATGCATGGTGTAAAATAATAAAAAAAAAAAAACAGGTTAGGGTCACCACTGTGACAACAGATCAATTAAATTTGTGTTTGTGAATCTACAGGAGCAGGAGAACGCCCAGGTGTCTGAGCAGCGTTGTGTCCAGCTGGAGAAAGTCCGGCGCGACCTGGAGCAACAGCTGTCAGGTCTGTTGGGGCGCCTGGAGGAGGAGGAGGCCTGCTCGGCCCAGCTGGTCCTCCACAGGGACAGGCTGGAGGCTGAGTGCAGCAGCCTCAGACAAGACCTGGAGGAGCTGGAGGGTGCCCTGACTGTGGCTGAGCAGGACAAACAGGTAGGACACGATGAGATCTTCACCTCAGGACTGACAACACCTTTGATACAGATGACTGTTTCTCATGGTGATGTTGAAAAGTCAATTAAATGCCACAAATTGAAGGAGATCTTGAGTTATTCCAAATACCATTTTCCATGAAGAGTCATTAGGTATTAAGCTGAGATGCAGGCAAACCAGGGAACTGCTTGGACCCCCAAGCTGTCAGGGGACTGACAAACTTTATTCCACAGTAGTGTCTCAAAATGCAGTTCCCTCCCCCACAAACAACCGAGGGACAGTTCCGGTAGGAAACTCCCGTGAAGGAATGTCATTCTCTGGATGGTTTACAATGACAAGAAGCAGAGTGGCAACAGTTTCACTGCACATACACACCACTAGATTAATACAAATCTAAAGCTAAACAAGACAAACTAAGTTAATTACATTTTCAAATTCAATTCATGTAAATGTTTGTTCATGTGAGTCTAAATCTAACTCTCCAGTATTGAAACAGTTTTGTGCAGGCTGCCACTCAGACTGTGACTACAGGCTCTTGAACAGAGCACTGCAATAACTCCACTATTGTTAACTCAACAGAATGAGATACTGTAATAGAGTTGACTCACTTCGAGTAAAAACAGTGGGGACTGGTGATTGGCCTATCGGAGGAGAGGAGATGTTATGTGATAGTGAGAAAACCACCGAGTTGCTAAAATCAAGTCTTTAAGGGTCTTCATGATATTGTCTCTCTTCTCCCACTGGGCTCCAGGATCACCACTGGTTTTAGTGTGTTTTAAAGGTTCTTTAGGCTACATAACTTTCCAAAACCACCAACCCTGTCCTGAACTAGCAATAGATTAAATGATCATCCCCAGGTTCTGTCACTGTCTGATGGGGAAAATAGTTTATATCACAGCTTTGATCCTCTTCTCATGTCTTTGTCATGTAACACAGACTTTGTTTCCTATTGTTTCAACTGGACTAAAGGCAGCTTCACTTGGTCACAGAGAGCGTGATGGACAGATGAGTCTCTGCCATCTTACTGCTGCAGTTCAGTTTAATTTCGAATTAGGAAAGTGGTAAACAACACACAGTTTATCTATGAAGGAGCGTCTCCTCATCATAGACAGTAAGCAGAGGCCGCTCTGACATCTGCACTACAGCCCCACACCAGAGTCCTTTATCTGTCTCACTGACGTGTATTAAAGGATTAAGATGCTATCTCAGCTCAGGAATGTCACAGGAGTGTATTGCACTAAACTGTAGGTGGGACGGAAAAAGAGTTTTAATTGGCACAACTGGTGCAAAGTTTCAGCCTCAGAAAGTTCACATTGAATAATTTGATCTGGGCCATAAAGAGAAGAACTTCATCCTCTGGTTCTAGGAAGGTTCTCTTGGCTAATTGGTGCAGATACTGTAGGAGAGACATGTGAGAGAACTCCGGCAAGAATGGAGCTGTCTGAGAACAAGGTTTACACAGGGCTTTGAAAAAAAATGACCCTGTCTAATATTTGTCGTGCATTGTCATAACAGTTATTAAGGCTGGACATGATGTGTCTGATCCACAGGAACAAATGCTCAGCGGTCTGTTGTGAAAGGCAGATTCTGAGCTATCACACATCTGGTTATGTCTTTATTTAATATCTGCAAAAAGGTCCACATGCAGATACAAAGCTGTGATGTTTAGAAAAAGGTTTTATGGTGCGGATATTCACCAGCACATCGTGGCTACGTGCCCAGGAATAGCTCTATCAGAGCGAGCTCAGGAAGCGCTGATGTGCATAATAAACTTTTTTTTTTTTTTTTTTGCGGATTATCTAACAATCTCTGTCTTTCCAGTCTTCAGACAATGAGGTGAGGAGGCTGCTGGAGCAGCTGCTTCAGAAAGATGAGGTGGTGCAGAAGCTCCAGAAGGAGAAAGAACATCTGGTGGAGCTGAGCCAGGTGAGTGATGGAAAGTGGAGGGGTCAAATATGGCTATGCACTTCAATGAACTTAGCAGTCTTTGGACAGATTAAAAAACAACTGCCAAAACATGAGCACTTCCCATATTGCAAGTCTATGCCTCTAATAATTTGTAATCAAGGCTACAATGTTAGTCTCCAAGGTAAGAGATAACCCTGATGACACGACTGTGGATATTTATAGGTTTATAGGCCACATTGAAAACACACATGGCTTCAAAGGATCCACTTGTTGGATCCATTGTGGCCCAGGAAAAGGTCACATGGGAAGGATCCTTTGACATGATGCAGTCTAATCACACTACTCTGATGCAACCAGTGTTCAAATGCAGCCACTGAATGATGCGTTTGAAGAACTGGGAACACAGCTGTGCTCTTCTCAGCAGAGAGATCTCACACATGTGCGGCCCAGGCTCAGATATCTTCGAAATATTTCAGTTCATGCTCCCTCCTTAGATAAGAAGGACCAACCGAACAAACTCCATCCACTGGTGAAAACCATGAGATGTAGCTGGAAACTTGAATGAACAATGTACCACAGTTATAATAAAAATTGATGTCAGGCCGAGTGTAAACTGTGTAATTTACACTCCTACTTACACCTGCCCTGCTGCTCAACTCTATTGGTGATTGTGTCTTCATCAACAAACCTTCAGCCACAGATTCCTCACTAACTGAGACTGAAAGAGAACCATGTAACCTGAGGACCTGCCAAAGACACATATACACACATACACATACACGCTGTTCTTTCAATAGCAGATGCTCTGAAATCTACAGAAACTGATACAGAGTTCACCTCCTCTCCCCCCGGCATCGGGGTGGACGACGCAGTGATCTATCTGGTGCACAGATCACTGTTACACCCGGAGAACACTGGGAGCACTGTGAGGGTCATGTTCTTTGACTTCTCCAGTGCTTTTAATACCATCCGGCCATCACTGCTGAGGGTGAAGATGGAAGGAGCAGGGGTGGACCAACACCTGGCTGCACGGACCACTGACTACCTCACCAACTGCCACATCCAGAAGTTTTCTGATGACACAGCCATTGTTGGATGCGTATCTGAGGGGAACGATCTGGAATACAGACAGGTCGCCAAGGACTTTGTCAACTGGTGTGAGATAAACCAGCTCCAGCTGGACGCCAGTAAGACAAAGGAGATGATGATCGACCTCTGGAGGAAAACACCACACTTCACTCTGGTGAACATCCAGGGGGGAGACATCGAGGTAGTGGAGAACTACAAATTCCTGGGTGTTCACCTAAACAACAAAATGGACTGGACCAACAACACCCATGCCCTCTACAAGAAAGGCCAGACTCGCCTCCATCTGCTGAGGAGACTGAGGTCATTTGGAGTGTGCAGGGCTCTTCTCAGGACATTTTATGACTCTGTGGTTGCTTCTGCCATCTTTTACGCTGTGGTCTGCTGGAGAGGAGGCAGCACAGACAGAGACAGGAAGAGACTCTATAAACTGATTAGGAGAGCGAGCTCTGTCCTGGACTGTCCATTGGACCCCATCGAGGAGGTGGGTGAGAGGAGGATGTTAGCCAAGCTGACATCCATCATGGCCAACACATCTCACCCCCTGCATGACACTGTGGGGGCCCTGAGCAGCTCCTTCAGTGGCAGACTTTTACATCCACGGTGTACGATACAATACAATACAATACAAATTACTCTATTGATCCCCAAAGGGAAATTCATTTTTCTGTCAGCTCAACCATTTGCAGAAGAATGAAGAAGCCTGATGGCTGAAGGTACAAATGATCTTCTATATTTCTCCATCCTGCAGTGAAGAGAGAGGAGCTGTCCACCACCGCTCTTTTCCTGGTCCATCAAGGTGTTATGAAGAGGATGGTCTCAGTTGTTCAGAATGGCCTCCACCAGCATGTATCTCTCCACCACATCCTCAGTGAGTCCATCAGGGAGACATGACTGAAGTCAAGTGCCTTAGGATGTTTAGTCTGTATCCTAGCAACGACTTCATGGAGACCTTCACATGGAACTTCAGCAGTAGCCATTGGTGGGATGTTCACAAGTATTGTTTTGATTTTCAAAAAATGTCTACTTCCTGAGTCTTCACCCATATCTCCAGTTCCTCATCACTCTTGTTGGGCAGAGAGTTGATATTTTACATGATGACTGACGGCAGAAAGGACCTACAGTACATCTCCACTTCCAAGGCTTTAACCTCTGCACCACCAGCACAGCAACCATGAAAGCACCTCCTCATCCAGCTGGAACAGGGTGGCATCCTCCAGACTTGCTCCATTTTCAATGACAGAAGCTCCTCTCCTGAACAATCTCCTCTCCCCACAGAAGTATCCATCAGTAGTTGACAAAATACCACAAAAACATTCAAAAACACAACAAAATAAAGCAAAGGTTGAGTAAAAACTCAGAGCTACCAGGCTTTGCTGCTCCCAGTTGAAGCGCATGTTCTGGAATAAGAAGGAGCACTACCGCAGGTCCTTCATTCCTCACTCAATTAGACTTTACAACACCTGCACAGCCTGAATTTCATTCATAATGTGAAACAGCTGTTCACCATGTGCAATATCTTTTCTGTGCAATAGTACTTAGCTATTTATTTCTGCTATCCATAGGCACCATAAGGGCATAATGTACATTGTATGTGGCATACTGTATATTGTTGTAAATAAATTTGTGTATTCTAGTGTACATATGAGGACATATTGTATATTTTTTATTTTTTGTTGTCTTGTATACTGCTGTAACAAGTGAATTTCCCCATTGTGGGATAAATAAAAGTATTCAATTCAATTCAATTCAATTCAGTTCAAAAGGCCCTGTCCACTAATCCCTCCCAGATGCTTTGACGATCAGTAGCAGTTTTGCTGTGGGAGCAGTTCAGCATCAAAGCTCATTATCTCCCCACTGTTTGTTTAACATGTCTCACCTTCGAGACGTAGCCTGGAATACTTAACGACAGTTGTGAGTACAAACAGAACATGGATGATCTTAGCATGATGGAGGCAGCTGCTCCAGAGCGTTAAGGCTTGGAGTCACTGAGCATGGCATTCTGGTGCTTTTGATGGAAGCCCTCTGATCCATCAGATCAAACTGAAGATGACTTCTGACATTTTTCTTTGCAACCAAACAACTTCAATGTGGCAGACAGCTGGCTGTGGGGCAGTGCAGTGGAGAGTCAGTGGTAGAAGGACACGTGCAGCCCAGGCTCAGACATTTTGTCTCACCCTGACAGCAGGCCATCGAGGACTTGCAGAGTGAGGAGGAGAAGGTGAACATACTGACCAAAGAGAAAACCAAGCTCCAGATGCAGGCTGAGGATGTAAGTACATAGTGATGTCAGTCTTCTCATATATTTAAACTACTAAATGATAGGTGTGTTACCTGTGGAAATAATAAAATGAGGACTTAATTGGTGCTTCGTTAAGGTGCTTAGGAAGGCGGGGCCTGCGCTGTGGCTGAGGTTGATGACATCATTGTTGTGACATTACAAATTTACAGAAAACCCCACTCCATGTTTTAAAGCCCCATATACAGGCTGTGTGCATTTCTCTGTGGACTGAGGCTTTGATACTTTAACAGTATTAATATAGAACTAGAACTAGAGCTGCTTTATAGTCACACTACACATGGACATCTACCTTTATAACATGGGACTGTTGATTGCCTTTTAAGGTCAGGTCAGTGTACCAGTGTATCTGCATCCACAGTAGTAACATTATGTTATGAGGCAAATGTTTGACAGTAATATGAGAAGTGGAAACTTCAGGTTATTTGACTTAATTGTAACCCTTTTAGCCAGTAGGTACACTGAGCACATGTAATTTTATGCTTAAAACTGGCCAACCATATCATTAATTACTGACACTTAATATTTTAACTACTGGAAATTGCAGTTGAAGAATATTGGGAGGTCGTTGAACCCTACTTTGACTAATATTTCCTGCAGCTTCATGACGATGTTGTTGTTTTCTCTCTTGTGTACGCTGCAGTTGGAGTACCAGCTGGAGTGGCTTCAGCGCAATGAGCTGGAGAAGAGCAGGAGGAGGCTAGACAGTAACCCCAGGTCCACTCATGATAGTCTGGGAGAGATGGAGAGGATGAAGAGTGGTCTGGAGGACCTCATCAAAAGGTAAGTCAAACAACATGCTTACTTTACAATGTGTGGAAAACTCAGCAACAGAGAACATCCATGCCTGTGCTCTGCCTTGGCAGATGTTAGATGTTCTACTGTTGCATTTGTTTAGACATTCCTGGTCCCCAGAGGATAAAACCTATTGAATTAGATAAAATAGCTCAACCTACCTAAACCTAGCTCTACCTAGTGTCTCTTGCCCAAAAACCAACTTTGCAAGATCAGGACACAGACCCGGTGTCCCAGATGTCATCTTAAAACCTTAAAATTACCATTTATACATTGGTTTTTGACAAAACATCTACCTTTGCGTAAAGGTAGATGGAGAGATCATTTATGCCCCAGGAGAAACAAATCTGTTCAGCAGCTCATTACGAATACGAATATGAATACGAATTACTTTATTAATCCCCAAAGGGAAATTAATTTGTCTGTCAGCTCATCAACCATTTGCAGAAGAATGAAGAAGCCTGATGGCTGAAGGTACAAAGGATCTTCTATATTTCTCCATCCTGCAGTGAAGAGAGAGGAGCCGTCCACCACTGCTCTTTTCTTGGTCCATCCAGGTGTTATGAAGAGGATGGTCTGAGTTGTTCAGAATGGCCTCCACCAGCATGTATCTCTCCACCACATCCTCAGTGAGTCCATCAGGGAGACATGACTTAAGTCAAGTGCCTCAGGATGTTTAGTCTGTATCCTAGCAACAACTTCATGGAGAACTTCACATGGAACTTCAGCAGTAGCCGTTGGTGGGATGTACACAAGTATTGTTTTGATTTGAAAAAATCTCTGCTTCCTGAGTCTTCACCTTCATCTCCAGCTCCTCATCACTCTTGTTGGGCAGAGCTGATTTTTTGTTTGATGACTGACAGCAGAAAGGACCTACAGTATATCTCCACTTCCAAACCTTTAACCTCTGCACCACCAGCACAGCAACCACGAAAGCACCTCCTCATCCTAGCTGGAACATCCTCCAGACTTGCTCCATTTTCAGTGACAGAAGCTCCTCTCCTGAAGAATCTCCTCTCCCCACAGAAGTGTCCATCAGTAGTTGACAAAATATGACAAAAACATACAAAAACACAACAAAATAAAGCAAAGGTTGAGTAAAAACTCAGATATGCAAGGCTGACATCCTCACTGCATTCACTGAAGACTACTGTCAGATGCCTGTATTTCTCTTCCTGCCTGTTCCTGATACACTCCACAATAGCTGTGTTATCTGGGTATTTCTCAGTGTGGCAGGGCACAGAGTTACATTACATACAATCAGGTCTGCCATATAAAGAGTATTCCTCCACCTGTCAACTCCAAGAAAGAGAAATTGAAGAGCTTCAAAAATAATAGTAATATGTAATATACATGATCCTCAGTCCAGTTATACCCCACCCTGCTGCTCTCTGTCCTGGAATCACTATCTGTTTTCTTTACCTTGCAGCAACAATCAAAGAATGTAAGAGTCTACTGTCAGAGAACACACACACACACACACACACACACACACACACACACACACACACACACACACACACACTCACACACACACCTACAGTATGCAGGGAGGAACAATATCAGCTCAGCTAAGAACTTGTTCTCCATGACAGCATGACCTTCTTCAACATTAATAAAGTGAGCACACACCTTGTTGCTAGGATGCAGCTTTTCAAACAGTCACTTACTTATCAAACATACTTATTGTCATTTAGTATGTTTTGCTTTCTGATTGGCACTTATATGAGAAACTCATCTTCACAAAAATGTGAGTGAGTCAATACCATGAATGTGATCTCAAATGTAACATTTCCACATCACTTTGTAAATGTAACAAGCCTGAACTCAGACTAATGCAAAAAGACACAAATGCTTTTCTTTTCTTGGTCTTTTCATTTCAAATCAGTGATGCAGCACTGATGTCTAAACACAGGAACTATTACTTCTCACGCATAAGCAACACTGCACAAGCATTGTGGCACTTTCTCTAAAAGTCACATGGAATATTTCAGTCATGAATACGTGTACATAAAACTCAAAAACTCATCCCTGTTAGAGAAAGGTGCTGAATGGTCCAGTAACATAGGGTGGCTAAGTAGAATCAAACATCTGGATATCCTCAGCTTTCTGCACTGCGTTTAGGATTATCCCTTGGAACTGACAGTAAACATTCCTAACATTCAAACAAAAATTTCTGAAACTCACTTTTATAATTCACCATTTATTTCTTATCCCTTCCATCACTAAGAGTCAGACTGGAGTTTAAGCACAGGGCAGATGTGGGAGCTTGGGTCTTGAGTAGCCAAAGCATTTATTACTGTACTTCTCACTGTACTTTTCTCTTACCAGTTAATGTGTGAGTTTAGCTGCCATGTCTGCATATACAATGAATAAGGATTTCTGATTATGATTTCTGACATGTGTATAATGGTCCAATATCCTAACTGGTCACTGAACAAGGACACCTTGATAAACTCACAATGATTTTAGCTAATCTTGGTCAAAGATCCCAGGATTTCTTGCAATGCATTTGCTGCTCCCATGAAAAATGACAAGAGCAGCAACAGCTGGAAACCATGCTAGCCTTCAAACATTGCTACCACCACAAAAGAGCAGAATGCAAATGAGCACCAGATCCTTTATGGGACAGAAACCTGTTCTGAGATCACCTCAGTATTGTTCTAAAAGGCCAATTTTAGCTGGTTAAATACTGTTTACCATGCTTGTGCTGATATCACATCACTTGTACAGCTTTGTGAAAGAGAAAATGAGGGAAAAAAGAGAAAGATTGTAGCTAAAAATGAAAATGAAGTTTTTATATTAGTAGTCACATTATCTTGTCTCTTGGTTAGTTACTGGACTGGATCTCATCAATTAATCTCTTGTTCTGTCTGCAGGAAGGATCTGGAAATTAGCAGCATCAGCTCCAATCTGGATGCGGAGGAGGCTCTCAACACTGGATTACAGAGGAAGACCAAGGAGCTACAGGTCAGTGTGCATAGTATTCATTAACTGTATGCAGAGATGGGGACTTGAGTTTGCAACTCGGACTCGAGTCGCACTTAAGTTGCACACAGAGACTTCAGACTTGACTTGGACTCATGCTCAAAAGACTTCAGACTCGACTCGGACTCGTGTTTTGGGACTCGTGAACAATCATTATGTTTTCTTTTTTCTTTTCTTTTCTTTTTTTGGCATATTATCATTAGGGAAACTCTGATATGTCTGACGAGCTTAATTTCATTCTTTCCTTTTTGACATGGTAACCATGGTAAACATATGCCTTGGGTGCGCGCCTTGTGGCCTCACGCACTAGTACCTCAGATGACACTATGGCGACCAGCACACCTGCAGCTGCTGCTGTACCCTTTGTAATTACATTTGGTTTTAAAAACTTCAAACAGGATGGCACCAACAAAAGAAGCACTGACTGCAAAGTCTGCAATACCAACATAGAGGACGCTGGATCAACCACATCAAATTTTATCAGGCACCTGAAATCTCACCCGGATAGGTCAGTCACATTAGCACATATGGACGGTTAGCAAAGATGTTTAGCTCAGCTACCAGCTTTCTAACTGAATATTTTAATAGATGAGTGGATGTTAGTTTGCTTGTAACCACTTGTTTGCATGGAGTGGTGTTAAAGCTGGGGTTGGTAGTCCTGTTCAGAAACACTGGGTGAAATGGTCCTTCTACCTTCTGAGTAATCAATACATTATGTATTCAGAAAAAGGAACGAAAATAATCAGTCCTCTGTGGCAGCTGCAGGACTGACAAAACTCCGACCAATCCACGCTCCTCGGTGCGAAGAGCAAAAACCAGTCAGATGCCTTCATGTCTAGTTCTGTATCTGCCCCCCTCGATCCCTGTCTCCGACGCGTGTGCACAATCTTCACGTGTTGCTGTTGCCGGAAGAAATCAGCGTACAGAGTTACAGCAGAACGGATTTCATGCTCATTTATGAGCAATGGCTGAGAAAATGCAGCCCCAGTTACTACTTCCACCATTACTTGTGACGGCTCGCCCCGAGAAAAAGGCAAGGAAGAGAAAGCCGGAGGCTGAAAAGGCTGCTAACAAAAAGGCTCTGGATAAAGGCAGACGTCAAACCAGAGTAAACATCGGTGTTGCTTTTGTGGAGACAACTGAGGGATTTGAAGGGCCTGAAAAGTGATGCTGAGGTTGCTCTCTTTCTGTTGGACAGGTAATTATATGCTTTGCTTGGGGGAGGATTTGTTATTTTTATGAAATGTGTAACTTTTGCTAACGTAGCTACTTTTGTAGCTTGTATTAGCCTAATGCTAATACTAGCTTCTCTGTGGGTTGAAAACGGTTCAGTGACGCTAGTGTTGAATAGATTTTAGTATATATATATATATATATATATATATATATATATATATAGTACTCCTGCCGCTTCTCATTTTCGTGCGGTGCGCATTCCAGTTTGTGGGGGCGTGGCTTGGACGAACACACTGACAGGAGGGGGAGGAGGGGGAGGAGGGGGGTGGAACTCAGAGGACGTGCAATTTTCAAATCTTGCTAGCTCTCCAGGATTACCAACCCCAGCTTTAACATTCGTTAAAAATAAAAAAAAGTTGGGTAACGTTATTCATCTACGTTCCGTTGACACCATCTACTGGCTAACGTTAAACGTATGAGTGAGGGGATAGAGCAGGCATGGGCAAACTATTCCTCAAAGGGCCGTGTGGCTGCAGGTTTTTGTTCCAGCCAACCAAGAGCACACAGTTTGACCAATCAACTGTCTGAAGACTGAGATCAGTTGATTGGATGACTCAAGTCTGGTGTGCTGCTGCTTGGTTGGAACGAAAACCTGCAGCCACACCGGCCCTTCATGGAACAGTTTGCCCATGCCTGGGATAGAGGAATGTTTTAATTTATAGTAGACTTGAAAGATGTCATTGGAGACCCAGTGTAATTAAACGATATGGTTGCAGAGTGCACACTTTTAACTCCCCCCCCCCAACACTTTTCCACTAGCATAGTGAATGTTGAAATTTTACCAGCCACTGAATAGATTACCATTGTTATTGTTATTGTCATTGTGTCTTCATATTGCATTGCAATAGCCTGTTTAAAGTGATCATATAACAAACAACTAATCAGTACTGATACTTCATGCTGCTAATAGATAAAGGAGTGATAATAATACAGTAAATGCTTTGATAGATATAGCTGTGCAGTATTCTTAGTCTTTTATTTTTTAGAGACTTGAGACTTGACTTGGACTCGTGACCAAAGACTTGAGACTTGACCAAGTCACACCCCACAAAGACTTGAGACTTAACTTGGACTCGTGACCAAAGACTTGACTTGGACTTGCAAAAAAAGACTGAACAACACTGACTGTATGTGATGGTGCAAAGCCTCGGTCAGCTGGGATTGACTCCAGCCCCCCCTGCAAAATTGTTTAATTGTGTGTGTCTCATCGCAGGAGTGCACTGATAAATCCTTACTCAGCCTGTTGGTGAGTTCAAGACTGATCATAAAGAGAATTAGTTAGCATTAGTGTTTCATCAGCAGAATACACTGAACATAACAGCATCTATTCAAGGTCAGCAGGAAAAACAAACATTAACTCTAAAGTGTTAATAATCAGTTGAAACTACTTTGTTCGGAATGATGACCAAGAGGTTTGAGATCAGTTTCCTGAAAGGACACACAGTGAGCTCAGCTGTAGCTTAGAGATGCATTCCTGCCTTTCAACAGAGCTTCTGGGCTCTACTCTGTGATTGGAGGAGTCATTTCACAACTCCATACCTGTCAGGAGAGGGTTAAAACACACAGCTACATCCAATCTGATAACCATCTCCTGTTTCCCCCTCATGGTGTCTCAATGAGCAGTTGGGGTAGTTCAAGTCAGCAACAACTCACTCTCTTTTTAACATGAAAGATTCCTTTGTAAGGACACAGGAATGAATATGTTTAGTTATTCTATTCAGTTACTATGTTTTAGATATTCATTGATTCAATTTCAAAGATTTCCTCTCTGCTAATTGTCGAACAGATGGCTTGTTAATTATGGCTACAGAAATCCCTCAGAAAATGATTAAGGATTATTATATCTGATTCATTTCTACAAGAACATCACCTCCACAAACTGCCCACCCCTGGTCATGGCAACCCTGAATGCTGACAAAGTGGACTGGTCTTTCTTTGCCACTTCCACAAATCACTTTGGATTTCAGCCATATTTTACCAACTTAATCAAACATAGTTTAATGTACTGCATTTCATTCACTTCATTATAACTAATGGACTCATATCAAAACTATTTCCATCCAAAGAAGCCCTAAACAAGGATGCCCGTTATTATCACTCCTGTTTATGCTTTTCTTTGAACCCCTGGTAGCATCAGAAAATGCATCCACACCAAAACAATCCAATCAAAATACCTTCATGACCAAATCAGCTTATACACCGATGATACCCACTTCCTTCAGTGGTTAGGTTCAGCAGTTAGGTTTCTGGCTACTCCAATGACTGGGAAGAAAATCACCCCATAATCAACTCACATTCTGCCTGCAAGGAAATGGGATGCTGTCAGGGACCCCATTTAAAAAACAGTTAAATATTTCAGTGTTCACATTTCTTCAAACCAAAATGAATTGTTCAAACTGAACCATATGCCCCTGCGACAAGAAATTAAAGGCTGGAAAAATGTAACACACAACCATTAACTTAAACTGGCAGAATCTCACTGAGTGCTTGGACTGGGGCCTCGCTGGCCCCCTCACCAGTCACACTAGTTACTGAATTGGGGAGTTGTGGAGCAAGTAAAGACCAGTCCATTCATCCTAGGGACACATCATTTTAAAATGTAAACATTACAAGCAAAAAAGATGTATCTTTGCACAGTGATATGTAAGAAATGTTAGTAACAGCCATTCTAAAATCACACTATGCACACACACACAGACACACACACACATAAAAATCATGTTCTGTATGGGACCAACCAGCAGCAGTAGCACAGTCAAATGAATCAAATAATTCACTACAGTAATCAACCACAGTTGGTTATAATTAGAGTTTAACTGATGATACTAACCACCCAGCCTTTCTAC
The DNA here is from genome assembly GCA_021432705.1 of Caranx ignobilis. NCBI lineage: Eukaryota > Metazoa > Chordata > Actinopteri > Carangiformes > Carangidae > Caranx > Caranx ignobilis. Next base: position 19,308,457 of record MU269988.1, read on the forward strand.
CATCATGCAGCATGAAACACTGGGGAATTACACCTACAGGAACTGTGACATCTGAGCTGGAGAGTTAGAAATGTCCCATCACACATGTGAAAGTGTTTTGTGTTTAAACCTGCCAGCAGAGCTTTTCTGGGTGGAGTTTTGTGGCTGTGTGAGGTCCCAACTGGGAGTGGCCCCACTTTGAATTCTGGGTCAGCCAGCTTACTTTGATGATTCTTATGTGACCTCCTAGGTGCTGTTTGATTTTGGAGTCCACTACTGCAGTTGATGAGAAATCAATGAGGTTGATCAGCCTCAGCTGTACTTTGTTTAAATTTTAACATGCCAGCATTCATCAGCATCACAGTCTACAAGGTCCATGTAGCACATGATGATTGTATAATTATAATGCAGTAGCATAATGTACTGTGCTCTGCTCCTCTAATGTTCAGTCTTCCTCTGTAGAGAAGTCACTGGTTTATTCTGAGGCTTTTCATGTGGATCTTTCTGTGCCATCCTGATACAATCAGGCCAGTCTAAGAGCTTTTACCTGTGTCCTGGAGCATGCTGGAGATAATGTGTTTTGTCTGTATCTGTCCCTTCAACGGAGTCAGTGAGGAGAGTGGGACTGAGGGAGAGAGACATTAAGAGGGGGTAATTTCAAAGTTCAGGTGCCGATGCCTCTGGGAGCCTGATGTTTGGTCCAGAGCTTCGTCAGGGACAGAATAACAAGTGTCTTTGCGGAGTTGAAGGTGCTTTGGGGTTGGCCATTTTCACGTTTATTGTAGCATTGGAATTCTCCCTATCTTACAATGAGGCTATTATGTAGTGTGTGGTATGTGTGTAAGGATGCAGGTGGCTGGCCAGCTGGACGGCCCACTCAGTCTGGTTTTGATGTAAAGGTCACATGAATATATCCACTGACTGGAGCAGAATGAAAGAGATAGCTTTGTCTATGTGTCATGATGACATCTCCTCCCTGTATATAGAGTGTTGTCATTTAAACAATTAGCTCAAAGGTGGAGTAATGGTGGTCACAGGCCCATGGTCCTGGTTTCTGAGTGGTTTTATTATCTGGTTGTTAAACACGTATAATCACTGCTCCGAAGGGTCATCACAATCTGAGGAGATGGAGCTCAGTCCTGCCCTGAGGTCTGTTTGATTTATACCAGATGTTCCCCTGAGATGCTTAGTCACTGTGCTGTTGATCACGTCTGTGTCAAGTCATGCAGGTTCTTATAGGTTCTTATTTATGAGGACCCCCTCCCTGAACCGCCACCTTACCATGGTGGAGGGGTTTGAGTACCTGAGTGATCCTAGGAGCTATGTTGTCCGGGTCTTAATGCCCCTGGTAGGATCTCCCAAGGCAAACAGGTCCTAGGTGACAGGTCAGACCAAGAGCGGTTCCAAAGCCCCAGATGAGAGACAACACAACGAGGCAGTTCACGTCGCCCGGACTGGCGTCACCGGGGCCCCACCCTGGAGCCAGGCCTGGGGGTGGGGCTCGCAGGCGAGCGCCTGGTGGCCGGGTCTTTGCCCACGGGACCCGGCCGGGCGCAGCCCGAACGAGCGACGTGGGCCCGCCTTCCCGTAGGCCCACCACCCTCGGGAGGGTTCAGATGGGGCCGGTGCTTTGTGATTTGGGTGGCAGTCATGGGCGGGGGCGACCCAATTCCCGGACAACGACTCTGGCTGTAGGGACATGGAATGTCACCTCACTGGGGGGGAAAGAGCCCGAGCTAGTGCGGGAGGTTGAGCGGTACCAGCTAGAGATAGTCAGGCTCACCTCTACGCACAGTCTGGGCTCCGGAACCCAACTCCTTGAGAGAGGCTGGACTCTCTTCTACTCTGGAGTTGCCCATGGTGAGAGGCAGCGGGCTGGTGTGGGCTTGCTCATAGCTCCCCAGCTCAGCCGCCATGTGTTGGAGTTCTCCCCGCTGAACGAGAGGGTCGTTTCCCTGCGCCTCCGGGTCGGGGATAGGTCTCTCACAGTCGTTTCGGCTTACGGGCCAAACGGCAGTGCAGAGTACCCGGCCTTCTTGGGGTCCCTGGAAGGGGTACTGGAAAGTGCCCCAACTGGAGACTCCATCGTTCTGCTGGGGGACTTCAACGCTCACGTGGGCAGCGACAGTGATACCTGGCGGGGTGTGATTGGGAGGAACGGCCTCCCCGATCTGAACCCGAGCGGTGCTCTGTTGTTGGACTTCTGTGCTAGCCGCAGTCTGTCCATAACGAACACCATGTTCGAGCATAAGGGTGTCCATAAGTGCACGTGGCACCAGGACACCCTAGGCCAGAGATCAATGATCGACTTTGTAGTCGTGTCATCTGACCTCCAGCCGTATGTCTCGGACACTCGGGTGAAGAGTAGGGTTGGGTATCGTTTGAATTTGAACGATTCCGATCCCGAATCCGATTCCTTGTTTCGATTCCGATTCCTAACGATTCTCCATTCCGATTCTTTTAAAGAGGTAGGGGTCAAAAAAGTTTACATGTTTTAAATGAGCTGCTAACCAGCGGTCTTTCTGGATGACTGTGCAGTCACTGCGGTGCCCGACTGAGGGTCGGAGCCGGAGCCGGAGCCGGAGGAAGACGCAGTTGAGGACGACGAGGCAGAGGAGGAAGGCCGGCGCAGCGCGTCGAAGACGGGGCACTCATTTATTTCTATGCCGTGAAGTCGGACATGCTTTCGCATGTTTGTCGTGCACCCTCCGATACACGAAATCAAATTGTGACAGCTGTTGCATTTTGCGGAGAATTCACTTTTTTTGGAAAAGTGTAGCCATACTTTTGACCGCCGACGTACATTCTCCATATTCGCGCGGTTTTCAAACACTTCCTGGCGGCTTCTTCTTCGTTGGTGTTCGGCGGCTTCTTCTTCTGGTCGGTGGACTGGGTATCGAAACTAGGAATCGAAATCTAAAAATTTGAATGATTCCGGGAGAATCGGAAAGCTAGTCCCGGTTCCAATCGATACTCGATACTCGATACCCAACCCTAGTGAAGAGAGGGGTTGAGCTGTCAACTGATCACTACCTGGTGGTGAGTTGGATCCGGTGGCCGGGGAAGAAGCTGGAAAGACTCGGCAGACCCAAACGTACTGTGAGGGTCTGTTGGGAACGTCTGGCAGAACCCTCTACCATTGAGGTCTTCAACTCTCACCTCCGGGAGAGCTTTGACCAGATCCCAAGGGAGGCTGGAGACATTGAGTCCGAGTGGACCATGTTCTCCACCTCCATTGTTGACGCGGCTGTTCGGAGCTGTGGCCGCAAGGTCTCCGGTGCCTGTCGTGGCGGCAATCCCCGAACCCAGTGGTGGACACCGGAAGTAAGGGATGCCGTCAAGCTGAAGAAGGAGTCCTACCGAGCCTGGTTAGCTTGGGGGACTCCTGAGGCAGCTGATGGGTACCGGCAGGCCAAGCGTGCGGCAGCCCGGTCAGTCACAGAAGCAAAAACACGGGTATGGAAAAGGTTCGGGGAGGCCATGGAGGAGGACTACCGATTGGCCTCGAAGAAATTCTGGCAAACCATCCGGCGCCTCAGGAGGGGGAAGCAGTGCTCTGCCAATACTGTTTACAGTGGAGGTGGGGAGCTGTTGACCTCGACTGGGGATATTGTCGGGTGGTGGAAGGAGTACTTCGAGGATCTCCTCAATCCCACTGTCATGCCTTCCATGGAGGAAGCAGGCGGGGGACCCAGAGGTTGATTCATTCATCACCCAAGCTGAAGTCACTGAGGTAGTTCGGAAGCTCCACAGTGGCAAGGCAGCGGGGGTGGATGAGATCCGCCCTGAGTATCTCAAGTCTCTGGATGTTGTGGGGCTGTCTTGGCTGACACGCCTCTGCAACATCGCATGGCAGTCGGGGACAGTGCCTCCGGACTGGCAGACCGGGGTGGTGGTCCCTCTTTTCAAGGAGGAGAGGAGAATTCGGCCGATAGTCGAACCTCAGATTCAGGAGGAGCAATGCGGTTTTTGTCCTGGTCGTGGAACACTAGACCAGCTCTATACCCTTCATAGGGTACTCGAGGGCTCATGGGAGTTTGCCCAACCAGTCCACATGTGTTTTGTGGACTTGGAGAAGGCATTCGACCGTGTCCCCCGTGGTATTCTGTGGGAGGTGCTTCGGGAATATGGGGTCGGAGGCCCTCTGATGAGGGCTGTACGGTCTCTGTACGACCGGAGCAGGAGCTTGGTTCGCATTGCCGGTAGCAAGTCAGACCTGTTCCCAGTGCATGTTGGCCTCCGGCAGGGCTGCCCTTTGTCACCGGTTCTGTTCATTATTTTTATGGACAGAATTTCTAGGCACAGCCAGGGTCCGTAGGGGGCCCGGTTCGGGAGTCACCGGATTTCATCTCTGCTTTTTGCGGATGATGTTGTCTTGTTGGCTCCTTCGAGCCAGGACCTCCAGCATGCACTGGGGCGGTTCGCAGCTGAGTGTGAAGCAGCTGGGATGAGAATCAGCACCTCCAAGTCTGAGGCCATGGTTCTCGACCAGAAAAAGGTGGTTTGCCCCCTCCAGGTCGGGGGAGAGTCCCTGCCTCAGGTGGAGGAGTTTAAGTATCTCGGGGTCCTGTTCACGAGTGAGGGAAGGATGGAGCGTGAGATCAACAGGCAGATCGGTGCGGCAGCCGTAGTAATGCGGTCATTGTATCAGTCCGTCGTGGTGAAGAGGGAGCTGAGCCGAAAGGCAAAGCTCTCGATTTACCGGTTGATCTACGTTCCTACCCTCACCTATGGTCATGAACTTTGGGTCATGACCGAAAGAACGAGATCCCGGATACAAGCGGCCAAAATGAGTTTCCTCCGCCGGGTGGCGGGGCGCTCCCTTAGAGATAAGGTGAGAAGCTCTGTCACCCGGGAGGAGCTCGGAGTAGAACCGCTGCTCCTCCACATCGAGAGGAGCCAGCTGAGGTGGCTCGGGCATCTGTGTCGGATGCCCCCTGGACGCCTCCCTCGGGAGGTGTTCCGGGCATGTCCCACCGGAAGGAGGCCCCGGGGAAGACCCAGGACATGCTGGAGTGACTATGTCACCCGGCTGACCTGGGAACGTCTTGGGGTCCCCCCGGAAGAGCTGGAGGAAGTGTCTGGGGAGAGGGAAGTCTGGGTGTCCCTGCTCAGGCTGCTGCCCCCACGACCCGGCCCCGGATAAGCGGAAGAAGATGGATGATGGATGGATTTATGAGGACAAAAAAAAAGGATTAAAAAAAGTGGCAGATCGGTGATTAGGGTGCATAACACACAAAAACCTGTGATCAGCATATCCCTGCATGTGACTGCTGATCTCTCACTCAGGATTTTTTCAGTGTTGCTATCAGATAAAGGTATGAAAGTGCCCAAATAAGAACTTAATCTAAAAATTCAGCAACTCTGACAGAGTTGGTTGTTCACTAACTGGGAGGTTGGTTGTTCAATTCCCGGCTCCACCGGTTTGCATGTCGTGAAATGTGTCACTGAGCAAGACACTGAACCCACACTCACCCCCCGATGTGTCATAGGGTGTCAGGTAGTCCTGATCCATTTTATAGCTACGCTGCTATAGGCTTAGACTGCTGGGGGACACATCAGGCTACACGGAGCCCTACCCTTCCTCTACCTCTCCTCTCCTCTCCTCTCTCCTCTCCTCTCCTCTCCTCTCCTCTCCTCTCACACATTTTGAACTGTCATTAACTGTTGCACTTTGTAGTCTGGCCTTGCTGTCTCGCACTCCCTCTGTATTTCCACAGATCTCTTCAGAGCTCCATCCCCCTGCACCAACCAACCAACCGCCGCCTCCATCACCTCCTTCCTCCTGCTGCTAAACCGGTCTGCACTCCCTGCTCACAACCCAGTCTGCCGTCCAGTAGTCCCATTAAGCTGGCCTTGCCTTCCTGCCCACCAGGAGCTTCCTTCATCATTTTTCATTAACTGACTGATTCCATTTCCATGTTTTCCATATTCCATGTTGTAAATTGTTTTCTTGTCTGTATACAACATCTATTGCATGTCTGCCTGTCCAGGGTGAGGGATCCCTCCTCTGTTGCTCACCCTGAGGTTTCTCCATTTTTCCCTGTTAAAAGGGTTTTCTTGGGAGTTTTTCCTCAGTCGATGTGAGGGTCTAAGGGCAGAGGATGTTGTCATAATGCTGTGTAAAGCCCTTTGAGACAAACTGTTTGTAAAAACAGGCTATACAAATAAAATTGCCTTGCCGCACCTTGCTGCGCCGCAGGCATCAGTGAAGGGAATCAGTGAATTCTCCAAAATGTTGCACTAGTTGATTCAGTTTCAGTTCACACAGGACTGGACTCTGAGGGAGAATTCAGCAAATATAACAGGAGACTAGCCTTAATTTAAAACATAAAAAAAGCTACATGGGAAAATAAGTATTGAAGGTGTCGATAGTGTTGCATGGTGAGCGTGCATAGAGGCCATGGCGGTTGAGTGCATTACTCATTGTTTACCTGCTGATTCCAGGTCTGTCTAGAGCTCTCTGTGAGTGCTCCTTGGCTCTTGGACAAGTCCTCTGAGTTTTCTTATGACTCTGTCAGAAATCTTGCAGGAGCAGCTGGTCGTGGCCACTTTATGTTCTTTTCACTTCCAGTCCCAACAGTGCATTCAGATTTGTTTGGTTAAAAACCAACCAACATAAGGTTGTGAATGTCCCATCAGGAGGTGCTTCTTGTGTGACACCTTGGTGATGAGAAACCTTTTTATAGGCATCAATCAGGACTACAGCAGCTGATATTAATGAGCACTGATAGAAGACAAGAGGACTTTCTAAACACTGACAGATTCCAGCTGTTTTCTTGTCTTTCTTTCCTTTCTGCTCCTCCTCCTTTTCTTCATGTGTTCAATACTTATCCCCTGTGTCATTTCACTTTATTCCACATAAGTTCATTTATGGGCATATATGTTTGGATGTCTTTGTATGTGTGGATTACATGGGTTGTTCCCGACATCTGGTGAAAATTTCACATAAATAGCCCCATTAGAAATATATTTACTGAGCGAAATGTTGAATGCGTTCATGCGTACTTATTACCCCCCTGTCCAGCTCAGCCAGTCCCACATGAGCTACCTCCCTCTCAGCTCCCTGTTGACAGCTAAGTTTAGAAACAGCAAAGGGCTGAGGGACTTCTGTCCACTGGAAAACAGTATGTTACAGTATTGTATGAAAATCAGGGAGTGCATCTTAATGAAGCATTTCCTGCTCATCTGAAGCTGGTAAAGTTTTGGAAAGTTAGAAACACAATCATGGGAAAAAAAGGAAAGTCTATATTTTAAATCTGAGTAAGCTGTTGACTAAATAGATCCTGTCTGTGATCTAGGTACAGTTGTGGGTCATCTCTGATACTGGTGTCAACTGTGTCCTGTACGAGCAACCTCTTCATCACCTGGTCATTCAAACAAGCACGACTCTGCTGCTGGAAGCTGCACACTGCCATCTTAAGGTGTTTAAAAGAGGACACTGCAGGGACCTGAGTGGTGTGAGCATGCGTGGGCAGTCTGGTGGACTCCTCAGCAGGTGGTGTAGAGGCACGGCTTCCAGTTTTTTTGGCTCTAGTTTTCCCGTGACTCACAGGGGGGTGATGGTGGGGGGTGTCTACACACGCCTCTGTACATTTCAACAGACCCAGGCCTGGGAGAAGACTCCTTCAGCCATCAGGCCACATCTGATTCCAATTTACTGACAATTATTAAAGCTCCAGAGTGCAGAGGGAAAAAAAGAGAGAGAGAAAACTTCAAGCACAAACAATTATTACAAACAGTTATGGAGGTTAACTGCAGCCGTTCTCAGCAGCGATGGGTTAATGTCTCAAAACAGAAACGCTGATGTGGGATAAGTTCACAAATGAACGTACAAACTCTGTCGGACATAAACGGTCCCAATTGCATTAATCCATGCAGTCTGGCTTGGATATCTTCACACTGTCAATACATTGTGTTGTACAATTGTATTAGAACCACAGTATTTATTTTGAGGCTGCTCTGAGGCTGTGGAAAGTAGGAATTTAACAAGAAACAGATCTGTGAGTGGGGAGACAGAGAGAGGCTGTGCATTCATGAGGGGGTGTGGACAGTAAAATGCCGGAGGGGATCAACAGCAGTGTATGTGTGTGTGTTTGGGACAGTCAGTCCGTCAGTTGGGCTGCTTCTGCCTCACCATGGCTGTTCTCTCTGCAGACGTCCTGCGCTGGCATGTGAGTTTCTCATTTCACTTTTTCTCTTACAGCTTCACTGTTACCAGAGCAGGATGAGTGACTTTTACTAGACTGTGGCATGTCTGAGCTCAGCTTTTCTAAAGCATGGTAATTACACTGCAATGAATTGCTCATCCTGGAGTTTATTTTTGCTCTGTAACATCTGATGGTTTCGTGTTCGAGGAGTGTGCGTAGTGGCTTTTACCACATAAGCATGTACAGGTGCTGCTGCCTCTGTGTCAGACACCTCCTGACACTGAGGTTTAGAGATAGAGTTAGAGATAGTTTGCAACATGACACAACTTAGAAGGATGCGGCCATGTGAGGGGAATCAGCAATAAATGTTTATTAGCACCTGTGGCAGAGGATTAGTGGGGCAGAGATGTGACTCCTGGTGATTTATTTATTGATCTATGTTTCTGATTGTTTTATGTGTTCGGTAAGGAGCTGTATTTAAATTTGACTTACAGTTCAGTATCACCATCGTAAATAACATAGGATTATGTCATGATCGCAGTTTTGCATGGTTCTTGGGTGTGAGTTATGCTTTACATGTGAGATCTTGATTTGCTGGATGATAGGGCGGCCACCATGGTGAAGGGGAAGTCAGTTATGTTTGAGTAAATATAGTTGTAACGATGGTTACAGTGGTTTAGTTTTTTTTTTCTTTCTTCTCTTTTTTCATGTCCCTGTTATAGTAAAAGTTGTGGCTGGATTTGTCAGAAACTAGAAACCAGATAAACTCTGCAAGTTACATTCATTCATGAACCAGTTCAACATGAAGTCATCATGGAGTTGGGTTGTCCAGATGCAGATCTGTAGCTCATTATTGCTCATTATTAATGCAGTGAGTGTGCTGGGCACATGTGCGGCTCTGAGAGTCAGTCAGCTGTAAGATAGTGATCCATGGGACAGAGCTAGAAACTAGAGCACTGATGAAATGAACTTTATTTCATATTTTTCACATGAAGCCTCACTTTATAGCCAAGCATTTATTTTTAGTCATGTAATAAGTCTTACTGTATCCCAGGCTGTAGATTAAAGGGACTTGGGGCAGGATAAAGAAATAAGACTGAATACTGACACGATGGCTGTTGCGGGTAATTGCGTTTTGATTACGAGATGCTGCTGATAAAAATTTTGTTTTCTTCTTTGTGGGACTCCCGTAGCAGACTCCTGTAGCAGAGTCCATTACTACCGCGCTTGTCTTTTTCTTGTATCCAAGTCAAAAGTCATTGAGAACGTGCATTCAACGTCATCTGACGTCACATTCGCAGGACTGCGTGGGAATTTCAGACCCAGAATTGAAATATATTATGCAGCACACAGCCTGTTCAAGGCAATGGAGAGATACGTGGGTGGGCTCATTCTTTTTGGTTTTGAACACTTCATTACCCATTATCATTAAAAAAACTTAAAACGTATGTTTATTTTTTCACAAATCCTGCCCCAAGTCCCTTTAAAGGGCATTTATTGAGTGTTTATTAGCACATTATTGGTGAACAACTTGCACTCCTAAACTTTATTATGATTTACTGTGTGTGTACTGTACATTGTAGGAGTACCATATTAATACCACATTATAACACAAGTAAAACACACTATGTTGTGCTGTGTTAACCACATATAAAAGGTCATGACCTCACTTTGATTGAAATTTTTCAGTGTGTCCTCACCAAAATAAAAGCCTAAATACACAGTCTGTATAAGTGACAGATTATGTAGCCCAGACTGGATGGACCAGGTCTGATCACAGTCAGTGAGACTTTACACTCAATCCCTGTGTTTCTGGGAAAGAAACCATCACTGACTCCCATCCAGCACTGTGAAACCAAGAGGAAGCAAAAACACTACACAGATTCCTTGAATGGCATGAAAATGGCACCGTGTCTCTCTGGTGGTGCTGAGCGGACATAGCAGACCCAGCCCAGGGTCAGAGCACAGATAATGATGGTGGCCACAGACATTCTTGCGCTAAATTGCTACCTGAGGAAAAAGCCAGAGGCGCTGCTGAATCCCCGGAGCGAGCGGAGGCCTCACCACACACAAGTGTCGCCCTGAAATAGCAAACAATGTGTGGAGCTGACGCCCCAGTTGTTCTCTATATATGATAGATATGTGAAACCAGAGCTGCTCAGCTTTAGATATCCTGCTCCTACTTGATATTTCAGTGAAAGTGGACTTTCTGTTTTTGCATGTCTCTCTTCAGGCTCGCATCGAGGAGCTGGAAGAGGAGCTGGAGGCAGAGCGGGCCATGAGAGCCAAGGTATGTTACATCCACACAGCTGTAAGGTGCCGTGTAATAACCCCCCCCCCCCCCCCCCCCCCCCCCCCCAACCTCCTGCACAGTGAAATACAGAGTAGATGAACTCAAAATCTGGCTGGTAAAAAGATGCCAAGCTGCTCTGGAATTAGCTGAACATCCAGGAACAGTCTGAAGAGATCTCTGATGTGTTGGCAGCCAGTGAAGTACATGTGTTGGTGCTTTGCCTCTGGTCACCGCAAACCATCAGCACCTGTAATAATAAACTTGGTGGGAGAGGCCATGTGTTTCTGATTAACATACAGGGAAACCCCAGAGGCGGGGAGGAACCCCGATTTCCTCTTTTCCTCCATATTATTTCTTATTGCCTTCACTCTCTCTCTCTTTCCATTCCACTCACACAAACATCAGGCCAACTTCTGGTTCTAGTAATCCCTTCATCTTGCTCCTAGAAGCAAATCACAAGAACTGCTTGTTGTTTCATTCTCTCTGTCATTGATTCCAGTCGGTCTCTGTAGCTTAACGGGGTTTCACAACAACACACCTGGGTCATATGAAGCTAATCTACCAAGGTGGGAGCTTCAGGTACTTGTTGTTTCACTTGAGACACTCTCAAAGCATGTGTGTTTAAGCCACAGAACCAGGTCATCCCTTTTAAGACCCAGCGTCAGAACCCATGTTACAGTAGGTGAAGGCAGAAATGTAAAAAGGGGCATATTTCATCCTGAGTGTTGAATGGAGTGACAGCGAGCCCGAGGGTGTGCTTTACACTCTGTTCCCCTCTCTAGGTGGTATTCCTAATGGTGCTTGCTGGGTCTAACCCCCCCCCCCCCCCTTTTACCCCCCCTTTTAAGGCAAAAAGAGGCAGGCAGAGACACGCTGGTCTTTATCTGCTCCTCAGAGGAGCTGGAATCGAACATACCTTAGCTGCACACAGGCTCCCTATTGTTAGGCTCTGCTCCTCAGGTCACATGGGGGGGAGATAACGGCAAGATAAAGGCTGACAGACAGCACTGTTTTCCACAGGATCCTCCTCCTGCTGGAATGTTAGCCAGGTTCATGCATAGAGGTTTGTACAGTAGACAGTCCTCAGTCCTCCTGGCACACACATACATAGAGATATCAGTGTTGTACTTTTATATTATTTTATATTTACATTCATGTAAGGATGAAAAAAGATGAACTCCTTATATGATATACTACATGATGATATTTGAAATGTGTGCTGTAAAAAAGGATAGATAGATAGATAGATAGATAGAGTAGATGATGATGGATGGATGGATGGATGGATGTTTCCTCAGTGTGTTTTGGCCTCTTGAGTAAAGTGTCTGCCTCTTGACTTCTCCCATGTAGCACTGTGTAAAGCAGTGAGGCCTCTCTGTGTCTGTCTGCTGGATTTATCAAAGTGTTTTCACTGAACACATCCTCCTGCTGCTGGAGATGGGACTTGTTGAGAGAGATAAAGTAAAACAAACAGAACAACCTGAGACATAGTAACACGCTCGTGCTGTGCTGCTCGGTGTGTTTGACATGCCACAGCTGATACCTTCCATATCAAACATGCTGTCATATTACCCCCAGCTCACTGTTCACCAGCCTCACTAACCACAGAGACTTCTGCTGTCTTTACCTCTGCTCCACGGTTCCTGTAGGGGTTTTGTATAGAGTCATTATTGTGATTTGACTGAACCAACCTTTTAAAGCTGGGGTTGGTAATCCTGTTCAGAAACATGTTTTGTTATACTGGGTGAAATGGTCCTTCTACCTTCTGAGTAATCAATACATTATGTATTCAGAAAAAGGAACGAAAATAATCAGTCCTCTGTGGCAGCTGCAGGACTGACAAAACTCCAACCAGTCCACGCTCTTCGGTGCGAAGAGCAAAAACCAATCAGATGCCTTCATGTCTAGTTCTGTATCCACCCCCCTCTATCCCTGCCTCCGACGCGTGTGCACAATCTCCACGTGTCACTGTTGCTGGAAGAAATCAGCGAACAGAGTTACAGCAGAACGGATTTCATGCTCATTTATGAGCAATGGCTGAGAAAATGCAGCCCCAGTTACTACTTCCACCGTTACTTGTAACGGCTCACCCCGAGAAAAAGGCAAGGAAGAGAAAGGAGGCTGAAAAGGCTGCTAACAGAAAGGCTCTGGATAAAGCCAGAAGTCAAACCAGAGTAAACATCGGTGTCGCTTTTGTGGAGACAACTGAGGAATTTGAAGGGCCTGAAAAGTGATGCTGAGGTTGCTCTCTTTCTGTTGGACAGGTAATTATATGCTTTGCTTCGGGGAGGATTTGTTATTTTTATGAAATGTGTAACTTTTGCTAACATAGCTACTTTTGTAGCTTGTATTAGCCTAATGCTAATATTAGCTTCTCTGTGGGATTAAAACAGGTTGGTGACGCTAGTATTGAATAGATTATAGTATATATATATAGTACTCCTCCTGCCGCTTCTCATTTTCGTGCGGTGCGCGTTCCAGTTTGTGGGGGCGTGGCTTGGACGTACACACTGACGGGAGGGGGAGGAGGGGGGTGGAACTCAGAGGAGGTGCTATTTTCAAATCTTGCTAGCTCTCTTGCTAACTCTCCAAGATTACCAACCCCAGCTTTAACTATTAAATCCCTTGTTTCAGTATAAAGATGATGCTAATTGTTTCACATTTCTAACTGAAGGTAGCCACCTACTTTATATAACAAATGGAGTGCATCACCTTTTGATTCAGATGTTTAGAAGTCCAGGATAAACTTTGCACTTCATACTAAACTTACATGAATGAAGTGATGCAGACGTGCTGGTGTGTATTCACATGCTCCCACTCTTTGACACTCAGTGAGGTCCCCAGTCTCATCTGTTTTCTCTGTCCTCCCTCGTTGTGGCTGAGGCGGTTTGATCGCTGTGTCTCTCTGCTGCTGTCAGGGAGGTCTGACACTGTAGTGTTTACAGAACAGCCCCAACAACAGCTACATCTGTCCTCAGATCAGCTGGAAGAGAAAACAACTGCAGAGTGTCAGTGCTTGTAACGGCCCTCAGGTATCTCTCCCCTCCATGTGCACTGAATCATGTTGCATTTTATTTGTTTTGCACATCTTTGGCAAAACTCTAAAAATTGTATTATATTCCTTTTGATGTCAAGTTTTATGATAGATTTTATATATGCAATATGTATTATAGGTTTTATGATGACTGAATATTATAAGTTTTACTGTGCTGTTGGAGCCAGAGCAGATTGTTTAATGTTTGTATTTTATATTTTTCCTGGGTTTATTTCTGCTGAAGTATTTGGTTCATAAGACTTCAAATGTCTATAATATGCAGTAATTGTGGGTGACTGTAACTGCACTGTTGCTGTTGTTGCTGCTTTAGAATTCACTGCTCAGTATCTTGCCCATGTACACTTTGTGTTGCAGAGTGGTGGACCAGTGATCAGTCAATGACCCGCTCCTCTTCCTGAGCCAGAGCTGCTCTTAATAACAACTTGAATATGCCAATGTTGTGTTAACAGTTCACATGCTGTAATAGAAATGCATGCCAAGCAAAAAAGACCTGTTGAAAATATATGGATTTTTCTTAAAGGTCATAGCTACAACTTTTTCATCAAAACAATTAATTTTTCAAAAATAATACATCCACAGAATGTCTAGAGGAGTGCAGAATAAAAGTATTAATTTTCCTGAGAAAAATAAAATATAGAATAGAAATAATTGTTTTATCAATTTTTACGGGTCCGAAATATATAAATATTTACTTATCTGGTTACGTTGGCAACGTTGACATGAAATGATCTCTGCGCCAACAGCGTTTGTACGTTGATGTCATGTGAGGCGGAGCTCAGGGGTTGCCAGATTGTGATACAGTAGCTCTATGGAGAAATGGCATTGTCCCAGCGTTATCTTTCTCAAATTCAAGCAGACCAAAAACGAAGCAGGACTACAGTGAACATCGGCCAAGCTTTTGAGCGTTAGTGCCAACTTATGGAAGCAAAGGGGCTCAAAAGCCACATGGAGGTTGCCGCTTTCCTTCTGGACAGGTATGATAAATGTATGCTAATGCTAACTAACGGTTAGCCGGTACTGTAACGTTTCCGGAGTAGGCGTGATGCTGTGGGTTTGTCAGGTTCGTCTGCAGGTGTGTTAGTGTGAAATGATTCAGATGTGTTTTCAGTCTGCTGTCAACACCAGAGCTGCTGCTTGTTAAATACAGTTAGCATAGCTTTAGCTACTAGCCGCTCCATACCTGGCAACCAGTACAATTGAAGGTTGGAGCAAGAATGGGCGAGTGTGAGTGTGACACCTACCTACTGTTAAGCCAGATGCATGTGGAGCCACAGACACTTCTCCTGTCAAACATGAATCAGAAAAGTAAAAAATAAACAATAGTAATCCCACATTCCTGCAGCCTGTAACTCTGTACAGAGGTACAGCTGCAGGGACGCACACTGCCCAGTGTCATCAGCCATCACACTCACTCCATGCGTCCAGTGTCTTTCCATCCTTCATGAAGGGCCAGGGTTGCTTCTGATAAATCTATATAGGAACCATCAGACTGAAAGCAGCTTCACATTATGAGATATTCAGCAGTGAGGAAAGCTTTGGATAAGATCCACAGGAAACAGGAGCTCACAGATAATATTTGGTTTGTTCGCTCTGATTGAATACCAGCCACCCTCCTGACCTCTGACCTCAGGAAGGATCACTTCCTACTGATCACTGGATGGCTCAGTATCCTGTTCAACAGGAAGGGACTGTTAGCTTGAACAGATGAAGTTTTCATGCTGATGTTTATTACATTAGACAATGTTCATCATTAGCTCATCTTCATCATCGCTCTTCTAGAACATGCGCTTCAACTGATAGCAGCAAAGTCTGGTAGCTCTGAGTTTTTTACTCAACCTTTGCTTTATTTTTGTCAACTACTGATGGATTCTTCTGTTGGAAGAATAGTTTTTTCAAGAGAAGAGCTTTTGTCACTGAAACGGAGCAAATCTGGAGTATGTCACCCTATTCCAGCTGAGATAAGGAGGTGTTTTCATGGCTGTCGTGCTGGTGCAAAGTTGAAGGCCAGGAAATGGAGATACAAGCCTGTTCTACCATCTGTCATCATGGTAAACGTTAACTCTCTGCCCAACAAAAGTGATGAGCTGGAGAAATTGGTGAAGACTCAGAAAGTGTACCGTGAGTGCAGCCTGATGTGTTTTACTGAAACCTGGTTGAATCAAAACATCTCAGACTCCATCGTGGATATACCTAGCTTCACTCTCATACGATCAGACAGAGATGCTAAGGCTAGTGGCAAGAAAAAAGGAGGAGGACTGGCCTTATTCGTCAACCAGAGATGGTGTAATCCTGCACATATTACTGTCAAGGAGAAGATGTGTTGTCCAGACATTGAACTATTGGCTGTTGGAATGCGGCCATACTATGTACCAAGAGAATTCAGTCATATCATAACAATACTTGTGTACATCCCTCCAAAGGCAACTGCTGAAGTTCCATGTGAGATACTACATGAAATCGTTGCTCGGATACAGACTAAACATCCTGAAGCACTTACAATAATATCAGGAGACTTCAACCATGTTTCCCTCTCCTCCCACCTGACTGGATTTACACAGTTTGTTAATTGTGCTACCAGAGAAAACAAAACCCTTGATCTGCTGTATGCCAATGTCAAAGAAGCTTACAGAGCTACTACCTTACCACCACTGGGCAGGTCAGATCACAACTTAGTTTTTCTGCAGACCTGTTACAAACCCTGTATGCAGAGGGAACCTTCAACTACACTCACAGTAAGGAAATGGACACCTGAGGCTAGCGAGGCTCTAAGGGACTGCTTTGAATGCACAGATTGGGATGTGCTGCTGGAAACAGATAAGAACAGTATGGACACTGACAGACAGGTTGACTGTTTTACAGAGTACATCAACTTCTGTAGAGACACAGTCATACCCACAAAGATTATACACTGTTTCCCCAATAACAAACCCTGGATCACAAGTGACATAAAGGCAGTTATAGTGTATTTTCCACCCCACATCTCTTCTATTTTACATTTAAAGTGTTGTATACTCGTCCTTTGTATGTTCTAGTCATATGTTAAGGAAGGATGTTTATTAAGTCCTTCCAAAAGGTTTCTTTACGACCTCTATTATAGGTTGAATAGAAGGAATGTGCTTGGAGGACAAGTAGTCATCCATTTGGTTTCCTGGTTTACATGCCAGACCTTGACCTACCACAAAAAACAGGAGATAAGGTTAAAGGTCAAAAGGGAAACTGACCATAGGTAAAGATAAGAGCTTGACCAGATGTGCAGGCGACTCCGGAATGTCTGAAGGAGTGGACTTAGAATGGTATATAAAGGAGAAGTTTGGGATGGTTAGGAGAGTCTCCACATTGGCACGGAGGGGCTCTGAGATTCGGCTTGTTGACACTGTACCCTTTTTATAATAAACCTTTTTCACTGGACAAAGAAGATGTGTCAGAGTGGTCATCTTCATCGGCATCCGCATCAAAATACACAACACAGTCCTCAACCAAAAAAAGGAAGCTTTTAGAGACGGTGACAAAGAACGGCTCAAACAGGTGCAACATGAGATGAGGAAGAGATTGAAAATGGCAAAGTTGGAATACAAAAAGAAGATAGAGAAAAATTTAACACAACAACATCCGTGAGGTGTGGAGAGGAATCAACACCATCTCTGGCTACAACAAAAAGAAGACAGCCAATTGTGGGTGATGTGGAAAGAGCTGATGAACTCAATCAGTTCTTCAACAGATTCGACACTGAGGTCACATCTGATTCCACTCCTTATCCACCTCCTTCTCCTCCTCCTTCTCCCCCTCCTTCTCACCCTCTTCAACATGTGGACATCTCCATGACGGCTCCTTCCTCTCCTCCACAAGTGTGTTTCTCCACCATGTCTCCTCCTCCTCCGCCTCCTTCACCTGGATACATCTCCACTGCTGCAGCTACTCCCCTTCTCACACCTGTTCCTCCACCCTTGTTTGTCACAGAGACAGGGGTGAGGCTGGAACTCAGGAGACTTTGCTCTGGGAAGGCAGCTGGCCCAGATGGTGTGTGTCCAAGGCTGCTTAAAGACTGTGCTGCCCAACTGTGTCAACCTCTCCACAAGATCTTCAACCTGAGTCTACAGCTGGGGCGGGTGCTGGCTCTGTGGAAAACATCCTGCATAGTGCCGGTACCAAAAAGAAAATGTCCTGCTGAACTAAATGACTACAGACCGGTGGCCCTGACTTCACACATCATGAAAACCCTGGAGCAGCTGATTCTACGTCTACTGAGGCTTGAGGTCAAAGACAAACTAGATCCCCTGCAGTTTGCATACAAAGAACACATTGGAGTGAATGATGCAGTCCTCTACATGCTCCACCGTGCCCTCTCTCATCTGGAGGAATCTGGCACTTATGTAAGAATCATGTTTTTTGATTTTTCAAGCACATTTAATACCATCCAACCCAACATACTCAAAAACAAGCTCAAAGAGATGGGAGTGGATTCTTCCTTTGTCTCCTGGATCACAGATTACCTGACAGAAAGACCACAGTTTATCAGGTTGGGGAACTGTTTTTCTGGGACATTAATGAGCAGCACGGGGGCTCCACAGGGGACTGTCCTGGCTCCATTCCTGTTCACATTGTATACAGCAGACTTTAGATACAACTGTGAGTCCTGCCACATCCAGAAATACTCAGATGACACTGCTATTGTGGCATGTATTAGGAATGGACAGGAATCTGAATACAGGGATTTGATAAAAGCCCTCAGTGACTGGAGTTACAAAAACTGCCTCATGCTGAACACCTCAGAGACAAAGGAAATGATCATGGATTTCCGTGGGTCCAAGCCCCCTCTCCAGCCAGTGAACACTTGTGGAGTGGACATCGAGGTGGTGACAACCTATAAATATCTAGGTGTTCACCTTGATAACAAGTTGGATTGGTCCCTTAACACATATACACTCTACAAAAACAGGAAGAGCCACCTCTTTTTCCTAAGAAAGCTCTGATCTCTAAACATCTGTAGTAAGATGCTGCAGATGTTCTATCAGTCTGTGGTGGCAAGTGTTTTATTTTATGCTATAGTCTGCTGGGGAGGAAGTTTAGGAAAAAAGCAGGCAAAGAGGCTGGATAAGCTTGTAAGGAAGGCTGGCTCTGTCATTGGAGTAAAGATGGACTCTCTGGAGGAGGTGGTGGAGAGATACACAATGAGAATGGTGGAGGCCATACTGAACAACACGGATCATCCACTTCATAACACCTTGATAGATCAAAGAAGCAGCAGTGGTGGACGGCTCCTATCTCTTAGGTGCAGGACAGAAAGATACTGAAGATCTTTCATACCCACAGCGATCAGACTGTTTAATTCTTATGCAAATGGAGGATGAGCTAAAAGACAAATGAATTTCCCTTTGGGATCAATAAAGTATTTTCTATTTTCTATCTACTGCAGCTGTTTCAGGTGGAGCCTTTTTAAATGAGAGACTTACTGGATAATTAGGCCAGAACTTGTCAAAGTAAATGTCAGAATAAAACAGGAAACATGAAAACCACAAGAGAAATGCCAATCAAATCTGATGACCCAGTGTTACATCGTACTGTGTGTGTGTGTATGTGTGTGTTGTCAGGTGGAGAAGCAGAGAGCGGATCTGACCAGAGAACTGGATGATCTCACTGACCGACTGGAGGAAGCAGGAGGAGTCACTGCTTCACAGGTGAAGTACAGTACCACAGTACAATACAGATGATGCCTCCTCAGAGTGCTGTTTATTTTGATGAACTCTCAGGACCTGAGAGCAGTGGCTTTCTTGTTTGACTGAGATCACTTGCTGATTCTCCTGACTCGTCCTTTTACCTCCTCCTGATCTTAATGAACTACTTATCCTGTCATCTCGTTTCAAAGCATCTTAAAAAAAACATGTAGTTTTATGTTTTATCACATCTTTTCAATGGATTGTCTGCCTACTTGCAGTACCTTTATGACCCAGCGGTGGGCTCCAGCTCACAGGTTATCAACCACTGCTATGTACATTTGTTTCAGGCACACTAGCTCATTGCTAATTAGAGCTAAACACAAAGTACAGAAGAAGCTAATGGGAATAATCTTAAAGGTATAGTTGATGTTATTTGACATGGGGTGAGTGAAGAGGCAGGGGGTGGTTATTATAAGTGATTGCTTTACGTGTGTGTATTCTCACAGTTGTATTATTGCTGACAGACAGGAATTACATGTTAGGATGTGAGCAAGTGCAACTACAGCACACACTTAGGTGCCCATATTGATAGATTACACAAATATAATCCACAAAATGTTATTATAATAGGACATAAGATGATTTATTCCCCAAATATAAAGATTTTACTTCTATTATTTGTTATATTACAAATACTCTGTTACTGCCCCCAAATCAGAGACAAGTCAATGTCATCTCAGTGACAGTTGTACAATCCCATGTAACAGAAGTCCAGGCACTCCAGGTGTGTTCTTAAATTCAATCTGAAATGGACTTGCTACTCATGAAAGTTAACATATGGTTGTTGTGGGTTTTGTCTTACAAAATAAAAAAAGTACAGTGAGAGCACCAGCTCAATAAGCAGCATTGGTGAAAGTAGTAGTGCTGTTAATAATCTTAAATACACCCATCCCAGTGCTGTGTCCAGTGTTATATTCTGTGCGTAATATTCTAATGAATTCCTCACAACTGAGTGTTCAAAACCTCAGTTTGAGCTGATGCAGGTTTTCCACTGTGGTGCCACTTGGACTCTATATATCTGGGTGTGTATATGTGTGTGATGAACAGATGGAGGTCAACAAGAGGCGAGAGGCTGAGCTGCAGCGCCTGAGGAGGGACCTGGAGGAGTCCTCGGTTCAGTCCGAAGCTCTGGCTGTGTCTCTGAGGAAGCGACACAACGATGCCATGGCAGAGCTGAGCGAACAGTGTGAGACTCTGCAGCGGGCCAGGGCCAAGCTGGAGAAGGACAAGCAGAACCTGAGGATGGAGGTGGATGAGCTGGCGACATCACTGGACAATCTGCAGAAGGCCAAGGTCAGGATCCAGGTCTGACGTCTCAGAGAGGTTTTTATCTGTGATAAACCAGTGTGACGTCAGTGTTTGTGTCGTGCTGCAGATGTCCTCAGACAGCCAGATGAAGAAGATGGAGGAGCAGCTGTCAGAGGCCAGCAGGAGGGGAGACGACCTGCAGAGGACGCTCACGGAGCTCAGCCTGGCCAAGAACAGACTCACAGGTATACTGACATCAGACCCTCTCAACCTGCAGGGTCGCTCAGTTAGATTTGTCCAGATGATCCAAGGTCAAGAAATCTGGGGGCACACTACTGTGGAGTAGAAGGTCTTGGCCTTGGAGAGCACAGGATAAACACCAAGGTGGAAAAACTGTGATGTCGCTGCAGTGTCACGTGTCTGTGCTTAAAGGCTTCATGATCCACACACATCATCTTCTGCCAAAGTCAGAACAGTTATGTTTATGTTTTCTCTGCTTCCTCTGCACATGTGGTGTGAGATGTTTTAATAATGACATGCTTCAGTATGCTAACAGTCAGTGCTCTTCTGTCAGCTGATAATGCAGATGTGAGTCGGCAGATGGAGGAGGCGGAGACCAGAGTCACTCAGCTGACACGCTCCAAAACTCTGCTCCAAACCCAAGTAGAGGATCTGAAGAAGCAACTGGACGAGGAGGTCAAGGTCTGTGTTCCAGCACCGTGTGGAAACATCAGTGATGAATATGATCATTTCTGGTGTTTTCCATCCGGAGTCATGGATTTACATGGTGTCTCTGTTGCCAGTATAAACAGGCCATCAGCAGCAACCTGAATTCAGTGCGGCAGGAGTGCGAGGTTCTGAAGGAGCAGCTGGAGGAGGAGCAGGAGAGCAAGCAGGAGTTGCAGCGCCTCATCTCCAAGCTGAACAGTGAGGTGACGCACTGGAAGACCAAACATGAGTCTGACAGCATCCAGCACGCTGATGAGCTGGAAGAAACAAAGTATGTGGTGTCAACACTGGCTCTTTTACTCACTATGACTCGTTGAATTGATCTCAGTGCTCTGACTGAATGTGTGTGTGACAGGAAGAAGCTGGCAACCAGGCTCCAGGAGGCTGAGGAGGCTGTGGAAGCCACCCAGGCCAAATGTTCCTCACTGGAGAAAACCAAACAGAGGCTGCAAGGGGAGGTGGAGGAGCTGTGCATGGACCTGGAGAAGGTTGGAGGAGACGCACAGTCTGAATGTTGCAGTGACACAAACATGCTTGTTGTCATCCCTGAACATTTTCCCATTCTTGTGCCCCAGGCCAGCAGCTGTGGTCAGGCCCTGGACAAGAAGCAGCGGGTCCTGGAGAAGCAGCTCGGAGACTGGAAGCAGAAGTGTGAGGAGCTGGTGGCCGAGGTGGAGGGCTGCCAGAAGGAGAGCAGGCAACACGCCAGCGAGCTCTTCAAGCTCAAGACAGCACACGAGGAGTCTCTGGAGCAGCTGGAGGCTCTGCGCAGGGAGAACAAGGCCTACCAGGGTACAACAGGATTACTCTGTGTGTGTGTGTGTGTGTGTGTGTGTGTGTGTGTGTGTGTGATGACCTGCTGATTTAGAGTATTGGCCGATGGGGCTACATAGGCTACATATGTCCTATATACATACAGTTACATACAGTTAAGGTCAAAATTATTATCCCCCTAGGAACTTTTGAATATTTCTCTAAAATACTGCTGAATGTTTGCAATATTCATAAAATTTCTTATAGTAAATCACTCATCAATGATATGGCCCCATTTTGGTACACTTTGGAATGTAAAATAAATATTCAAGATTTCTTTATGAAAAATCTGGTGAAAACTGAGATGGTCAAAATGATTAGCCCCCATTGGATTTTGTTCTTTCAAAACAAATGAACTGGATTTGAAACCACACCTGAGCAGTCAATTAGGTTTGAAAACACACCTGAGCAGTCAATTAGGTTTGAAAAAACACCTGAGCAGTCAATTAGCACTGAACCTTATTTAAGTGACTCCAAGAAGCAGAGTTAGTATCACTTGACCACCTGAATGAAGGGGATACTCTAGGGTTGCTCTATAATCTTTGTAAGAAGCAATATCATCATGCCAAAAAGCAAAGAAATCAGTCTGGGCCTCAGACAGAAGATAGTGGATCTTTATCTTCAGGGGGAAGGATATACTGCATTTCCAAGCGTTTCATGGTTTCTAGAATAGCTGTGTGTTGCATCATCGCAAAGCACGAAGAAGTCTTTTAAAAATAAACTTGGCCGTGGTCGAAAACGCAATCTGAAGCATAAGGGTGAGTTTTGGAAGTCTGTCCTTTGGTCTGATGAAACCAAACTTGAGCTGTTCAGGCATATGAATGCTGCTTTTGTTTGGCAAAGGAAGGGTAAGGCCTTCAACCCTAAAAATACTGTCCCCACAGTGAAGCATGGTGGTGGAGGCATAATGCTGTGGGGCTGTTTTGCTGCTTCAGGGACAGGAAATCTTGTTTGGGTGCATGGGACCATGAAAAAAGAGGATTATGTGGATATTTTGAAGAATAACATCAAGAAATCTGCTGCCACTCTAGGGTTAGGTCGTTGCTGGGTCTTCCAACAAGACAATGACCCAAAGCATACATCAAAGTTAGTCAAAAACTTTTTGCAAGACACCACATTCAAGGTTCTGGAGTGGCCCTCTCAGAGCCCGGATCTCAATCCTATGGAGAATCTGTGGAGGGAGCTCAAGGTTTGGGTCCATGCTCGGAGACCAAGCAATTTGCATGATCTTGAATAATTGGCCAAAGAAGAATGGGCTAAAATCCTTCAGGAGACACGTGCCAACTTAGATAGAAACTACAAGAAGAGGTTGTTTCAGTTTTGGATCAGAAAGGCTACACTATTGACTATTAGTTGTCAGAGGGCTAATAATTTTGACCATTGCATTTTTTGCTTTTTTCTTGTTTCAGTTCGGCAAACCAATAAAAATTTTCATTTGACTTTATGCAGGTGTTGTCTTTGTTCTTGTGAACACACAAACTATAAACACTTAAGGTTATGGCCCATGTCATTAGAAGGATAAGGGTTTTATTTTATTATGTCATGAGGGGGGCTCATAATTTTGACCTTAACTGTATGTCTTAGTAACTAATGGTGTCTAACAGTACCCATGGCTTGATTCAGCTGTGTGTGTGCTCTTTGTGACAGAGGAGGTAACTGACCTCACAGACCAGCTGTCAGATGGAGGGAAGAGTGTCCATGAGCTCCAGAAAGCAAAGAAGAAGATAGAAATGGAGAAAGAGGAGCTACAGGCATCGCTGGAGGAGTCTGAGGCGGCTCTGGAGGTACACAGCTTCACACCGAGTATACGTCCACACCACTGTGTCTTTGTTTGAAAGCACATCTCTTCTGCTGTGTTCCTGCTCTGACAACTGAGAGTTTTGGAGGTGCTGCTGCTGCAGCTCCAGGGTTGCATTTTAGTGGCATAGACAGCAGGTTTCAGCTGTGATTGTCTGCACGCCTTCACTTGTAGGTAGCTGAAACTGCATTTTGTGAGGCTGCAACTGCCGCAAACTTGACCTTTGACCTTTGCTACCAAAAATCAACAGTATCTGAAGTTAGCTGGCTCTCATTCAGAGCCTGTAGGAGGTAGTTTCAGTGCTAACACTTAATCCAGCACGTTGGTGAGGATGAGTGATTTAGACACTGCTCACTAATCACTAATCACACCTGTGTCTCCAGGCTGAGGAGACCAAGGTCCTGAGGCTGCAGCTGGAGCTGTCTCAGGCTAAAGGAGACCTGGAGCGACGGCTGCAGGAGAAGGAGGAGGAAGCTGAAGCTGCGAGGTACCTCATCTTACTTTATCCACAGTACTAAAGCTACAGTAACTATTCTTCATACTGGTCCCAGTGCAGTTCCTACAAAGGGCTTGCTTTGTGTTTGTTGGTGCTCATGACTCAAGAACCAGTCACTTTCACCTAATGATCCCATTGACTCTGTGTTTGTGCCTTGGAAAAGTGAATGAACTGAAACTTCCTCCACTTAAAAAGAGACAAAATAGAACAAAACAGATTTGTTTGGAAATAAAGAGGGAAGGGTCTAGTCTAGAGTAATCCAGAGTGTAATCTGTGATTACACTCTAGTGTAAGTGTCTAGGTGATCTTGGTATTAGGGACCATATCAGAGCTGTAACTACATCTGTGTTTGGACATCTTTAAAACAAAGACATCTAACCAAGACCCAGAGAGACTGATTCAGGCTTTTATATCCTCCAAAGCTGACTATATTGTTGTGCTTTTACTTCTATTTCTGTGCGTCTTGTATTTCTGTAATGTTCAATGACTTCTGTGTGAGATAATGTGCAACACAACTGGATTTACCTTCCTTCTATCTCTCTTTACTGTGCACAAAGTCATTACTTTATAATTGAAGGTAAGACCTGCTTCTTCAAATTGTTCAGTAAACTCTGCTTCATTCTCTGCAATGACACAAGAACCATTCTCTAACACCTTCTTCTCCATCATTAATCCCTGTCTCCTCTGGCAGGAAAAGCCACCAGAGGGTGCTAGAGTCCCTGCAGGCCAGTCTGGATGTGGAGGTGAAAGGCAGAGCAGAGGGGCTAAAGCTGAAGAAGAAGCTGGAGCTCGACATCAACGAGCTGGAGCTACAGCTGGACCTGCTCACCAAGAGCAACGCCGAGCTCACCAAGAGCAGCAAGAAGATGCAGCAGCAGATCAAGGTGCGACTGCCATAATAACTTTTATAATCATAGCTTTTATTTGTATAGTGCTTTTCATACATTACCATGTAGCTCAAAGTGCTTTACAATTAGAGACAGGAAAGACAATAAAATAAAGAATAAAATTCAGTTATTATAAATCAAGAAGGCTTTGGTATAAAGGCGTGTTTTCAGGTCCTTTTTGAAGATGTTCAGGGAGGTTGCTTGTTTGATGTAGAGAGGTAGGGTATTCCAGAGCTTGGGTGCGTACACAGAGAAAGCTGCTTCCCCATTTTGTTTGTGGTTTGCTATGGGGACAACCAGACAGCCAGATGTTGCGGATCTCAGAGGTCTTTGTGGTTGGTAGGGGGTCAGAAGTTCAGCGAGGAATGGGGCTTTCCCATTCAGGGCTTTGTAGACGAGCAGAAGGACTCTGAAGGCAATCCTGGATGACACGGGAAGCCAGTGCAGGTTGGCTAGGACGGGAGTAATGAATCATGTGATAATCCTCTACAGCTGAGGTTTAGAGAGCCTGAGACTCACAGAGTGAATGTCCCCCTCTGTCCAGGAGCTGCAGGCTCAGCTGGAGGAGGAGGTGCGGAGCCACGAGGACTGCCAGGAGGAGCAGGTAGCTGTGGAGCGACGCTGTGCTCTGCTGGTCAGTGATGGGGAGGAGACTCGCGCAGCCCTGGAGAGCGCAGAGAGGGTCCGCAAAACCCTGGAGACGGAGCTGCAGGAGGCCAATGAGAAGTATGGCGACCTCAACAACCAGGTGAGGAGCAATACCTTTGTTCTAGAGCTGTGCAGATGCTGACAGTTTTATCTGATCTCATGATGCTCTTCATATTTTCTCCTGGGTGTTCAGTTCCAGCTGGCTCTGAGTGGTCGGAGGAAGCTGGAGGTGGATCTCCAGACGCTGCAGCAGGAGCACGAGGAGCTGCAGGGGGAGATGAGAGCATCTGCAGACAAGATCAAGAAGGCCAGCTGTGAGGTAAACACACACACACACGATTACAAAAATGTGTCAGTTCAGTTTAACAAATGGTTCTCATTAATGAGCTTTTTCATGACGTCAGTTGGCCCGGGTTGGGGAGGAGCTGCGTCTGGAGCAGGAGCACACGCTGCACCTGGACAGGGTGAAGAAAGGTCTGGAGGCTCAGATTAAGGACATGAGCAGTAGGCTGGAGGAGGCCGAGCAGATGGCTCTGAAAGGAGGGAAGAAGATCATCCAGAAGCTGGAGGGAAAGGTACGAAGTCACACACGTGTCAACATCAGAGCATGATGTTCTGTCATCAGACTGCTGTAATGTCTGGAAACGTCATTGTTTGCACAACACCACCATCAAGACCGAGTTTCATATACAGTATCTGTCACAATCTACCAAAAGTAGATCTGCTTCCAAACTTCTACTTTAGTATTCCTGTATTTGAAACCTCCTGTATTTCTCAACCAATTGAGGAATGTATGTACAGCAGCTGACATGCTTCTTGTTATGATTTCTTTCATTATTTATGTATTTAATCAATGTTTGTAATACATCATCCATAGGACAGATTAACATCATAGTGCAGAATCATCACAAAATACAACAGAAACAGGAGCAAACTGTCCTGGGGTTGGTCTTTGGTCATATTAATCCCACAAAAATTCCCACCACGTGCACTATCTTTCATAAAACTTTTTTTTTTTTTTTTTTTTTTGCAGTCTGATTTGCTGTTCTTTTATTTACCAGATTGTATTATAAAATCTAAGGCTGAATAAGGTAAAAGAGTGCAGTGCAGTTAGGTCAATACGTCACATGTCACAGTTAGTGGTCTGTGTGTGTGTGCAGGTGAAGGAGCTGGAGCTAGAGCTGGACTCGGAGCACAAGCGTCACGCAGAGACAGTGAAGACTCTGAGGAAGAACGAGAGACGGCTGAAGGAGCTACTGTTCCAGTCAGAGGAGGACCAGAAGAACCAACAGAGGATGCAGGAGCTGGTGGAGAGGCTGCAGAACAAGATGAGGGCCTACAAGAGACAAGTGGAGGAGGCCGTATGTCACCCGGTCCTTTCACCTCAAAACATATCACCACTGTATCAATCCACCACATCACTGTCATTGTCCTTATAGGAGGAACAAGCAAACATGAACTTGGCCAAGTACAGGAAGACAGTCCACGAGCTGGATGATGCAGAGGAGCGGGCGGACATCGCTGAGTCAGCACTCACCAAAATCAGGACCAAGAACAGAGGCAGCTTTGGCAAAGGATACTCTTCCGTAAGTGACCTCAGACCCGACAAACATCAGTCCAGGTCAGGGTGTCGACTGTTGTCATGACGATGGCTCAAGCTTGAAACCTAGCTCTTAACCAGTAATCAGTAATTTTCAAATTCCTAAATGGCTGAATGCTACTGGTGCCTTTTTTCCTTTTTTTTAATCTCTCTCTAACCCTAACCTGAAAAACGAGCCTGTGAAAATAACTCTCAGATGAAAAAGAGATATTTTGTACTGTGGTTGGTCTAAATACTGAGAGTTGTCTGTACTCCTCCTCCAGGGTTACAGCACACCGTACCCAGGGCTGGTCCGCTCTCCAAGCTCAGTGGGATCGGAGGGCAGAGGGGAGAAGATACTCAATGACGACAACGAGTCGGTCAGCTCACTCATCCCGGCCTATCTCAACTCTCTGAAGAAGCTGATGATTGAGTAGAGCTGTGACGTCACGGCGGCTCAGTGTGACTCTAGATTCTGTGTCCTCCTGCTCCTGGAGAGATGGAGCAGTCTGAAGCATCAGGTCACTCCTTGCTCTGTGTATCTGTAAGAGCACAGCTTTGGTAACACACCTGCTATATCCACTTAATCATGTGTGTAAAAACAGATTGAGTAGTTGTCGTACCAATTATGACCAATTTTTTGATACCAGTACAGAAAGAATACCACAGCAATGTAATGCCAGTGAACTATTGTACCATAATGTGTTCATACATTTTAATATTCAACCAAGATTTTTAAAAAAAGAAAAAAAGAAAAAACTCACATGCACACAGATACAGTCTGAGTGGTTGCTGTTTACATGTATTCTGTCACAGTTGCTGAGCTATATAACTGTTAAACAGCTTTCATCAAAAATAAAATTATTCTGTTTCAGTTGCTGTTTGAAACACATTTAGTCTGCAAAAGTCAGAGCAGATTTTTTTTTTTCTCCTCTAACTGACATTTTTTTTGGATGGGTCTTTGACCACTTCAGGACTTTGATTTGTTCACTGACCCATTGTTACAGAGAGTCTGAAATGATGTAAAACATTGAGATTTTTTTTTTATTCTTAAAACCTTGTATGTATCTTCTTATGATCAACATTTCAGAGAAGAGGAAATATGTCCTTGACTTCAGTTTGATCAGTTCAAGGCAATAATATCACAGTATCTCCTCCCAGTGTTGAATAATGGCCTGAAGTGTTTTGCAGAACATTATGATGCCTCAAGAAAGTTGACCTTTGACCTTTAGATATAAAATGTCATCACCTTATTATTTTAACCTACTTGACATTTAAGTCAGTTTAATGTATGGTCAAAGTTATGGACAAAAACATGTTTTGCAAAGTCAGTGACCTTTGACCTATGACTAGTATCCAAGTCTCCAGCCTGAGAGAGACATGTCTGAGGCCTCAGTTACACTGTAACATGTCATTTTTAATGGACAGCAACAAACTGAGGTAACAAGGCTAAGCTAGGAGGTTAGTAGGTTAGCATCAACAAATTCCTATAATGTGACATGATGAAAACAATGAAACACACCTAAACCTGTAATGTACCTGTCTACATGCTAAATGCTTTAAATTCAAACTGGTTCAAATTTCCATTCACAATTAAGACAATGTGGTGTCATCTACAAATTCCATGGAACTGACATCCAGATATTTAATATACAGAAGATACATGACTTACCACGAGTCATTATTATTATTGATAAGTGTTACCATGTAATATATTCAACACGGTGCCATTAGCATGTGGGTTTGAGAGAATAATACAAAACACAGTGTCTCAGTGTGTATTTGAATTATTTGATAAAGTATATCTTTGTCTAAACTATTTACCATTTCATTATTCTCACTGTACCTGTAACAATCATTTTACTGTTGAATGTGAAAATGTACTTTATAAGAAATAAAATTTGTTTCTCATTTATTATTTTCTCTCCTCTTCAGTCACATGAAAAACAAAGACGAACCACTAAGCATATGTTAGCATGTATGATACATATTTTCACTTTTATTAAAGAAAAATTCCAACCTTTAGCTGTTAATGTACAAAAAACATCTCAGTCCTTGTGTCTCAGTGGTCAGATAAGACTAACCAGTAACACTGGATAAGACCTGATAGTAAAGGAGCTGTTTGTACATCTTAACCAACTCAAGCAGATATCACAGTAGACTTGTCATCTCTCCTCTTGCATATAAAACACTTAGATTTCATATATTAGCAGTACCAAATGTCTGTATATTATATATCTCTATGTATTTTACACTTCACTCCACCACCTCCTCTCATGGCAAATCACACATCTCACATATTTACACCAGGTCTCCCTGAACATAGAACTCCTTCACTTCCATAACTAATAAAATGATTAAGTTCTCTTTCATATGAACAGTGGCTTACACTGAATTTATTAAAATCATTTGGGAATAAAGTGCAAGATGCTAACAGCAGCCAGATGTTAGCTCACAGAAACTGACTGTTCCTGAATCCCCACTGCTGCACACCTGCCAGGCCCCAGCTTAATTACTGAACAACCTAGGAAGTTCGGAGGGTGGTATAAAGTTACTTTTCCAAAACCAGAAACACAGTAGTTAAATGAATGTGTAGTGAGTGTAAAACACTGTGCTATCAAGATTAGCATGTCCTGCTAACTAGTGTTGGAACTCAAACATTAGTTCAGTTGGTAAATGGCCTGTTATTAGCTCACTAAAGTGAATTAAGATGTAAGATGACACGTCCACTGAGTGGAAGTGAGCCACCAGTGTCCCAGAGCTAACGGCTGCTTCCTGCTCTTTAGCTGGTCCGGTTGAGATCACGCTACAGAAAACCAATGGATGTTGCTTCACTACTTCTCATCCAAAAACCCTTCTGTCTGCACACTTAAGAAATATTAAATGTTAAACACCTTCAATATGATATAGAGAAGCCCTGAAAGGCAACAGATTATTATTATTTTATTTTATTTTATTTTAGATTTAACTTTTTTCATTGGTGAAGAGAGAGAGAGAGATGCGACCTCTAAGTTAAGTGACTGTAACAGGACCACATCAGTCTCTTGGTGGTTCATTTTTCTGTAACACTTCATATTTTCTCAACTGCCTAAACTGTTTTTAGTAGGAAACAGTAGCTGATTAAAATACATTAATGCCATAAGAAGGAATGAATCTGAACTTTCAGTTAAGAGTGCATCGAGGAAAAAATAAAAAGCACCAAGCAGGAAATATGAATAATTCCAGTCCGATTTAGCCTGGTGCACTTTACAACAACAAAGCAGCAAACAAACTAAATTTGATTTATGGAAAAAAGAAAACATTCAAAGATGAAAAAAGATCCTGGCAAAAAAGAAAGAAAATGATTCCAAGTATTTTTTTCAATGCATTCAAACCACATAAACCATGTGGATATATTTTTGTTTACCTCTGTCAGACAATAAAAACCTTTTTGGTTCAATTGAAAGGTCTGTTGAAGAACCTGGTCTCAGCTTCTGGATCTGACTGAGAGATGCCTGACAGGTGTGACAGCAGCAGCAGAGTGGGCGGGGCTTCTTAGCAAACAGTCAATACTTGCACATGGTTGATAGTGATATTAAAATACTTCAGTCTTGTTCTGACACAGTCATAAAACACTCATGTAGTTCAGCAGCATCTGTTAAATCGAGTCAAAGAATCACAGAGCAGAAGCACAAAGAGCTGCAGCTGCATCACAGGAACATCTACATGTTACATGATCTTTGTTGCTGCTTCTTCATCTGAGTGTGGCCAGTCTCACAGTTGAGCATCAGCTCAGAAATCAGAAAATCACAACCCCTCTCTCTCTGACCTCGTCGCCCTCAGCAGGTGGAGCCGCTGGGGTGGGGGGGCGGCTCATCCCTCAGTGTGGGGGGAATGAGGTGATCCTAGCGCAGTCACACCTCAGGCAGGTCGGCTTCAGGTAGGTGTGTCTGTGCCTCACAAAGCTCTGAAATCAGATCTCGATGTCCACGGGCCGAACTTCTCCAGTCTTATTCTCCCTCACCCACAGCTCCCTGTCCCTCACAGGATCCACACACTGCAGGAGCTGGTCCACCGGCTCCATCGTCTGGACATACAAGGAACAACATTAACACACAACACACACACATTCTCTACTTCTTTTCTTCATCTGTTGTCTCTTCTAGTACCTGTGGATGAAGTTTGATTACTCTCAAGATGAAGCTGATGTTGTTTCTAAATGATTTAAATAGTTTAAAATGACGGAAAATGAACGGTATTTGAACAAACACTCGTCACAGAGCAGGAAGCAGCTGAAGCTGTACTCACACTCTGGTTGAACATGTCGGTCTCATGCCGCAGAGTGGTGTACTGATTCAGGTGCTGTCTGATCATCTCCACCCGCTCCACCTCCAGACGCTCCAGCTCCTGAGAGGAGGAAAAGAAAAATCAGCTCTTTGCTTCTTTTTATGCTGATCAGACACAGTGATAGGTAAACCTCAGTGATCTACTGTTTATCAGTACATTAAACTGTTTAAGTTGAAGTGAGCTATGAACCTAAAGCTGTGACTATCCCATCATGCACTTCAGGGTTTTTACATTTAAAATATCAACATCAAAATGATGTTTCTCTACTGTAACAGGCTCAGGGACAATGCTCATGCTCTGAATCTTTTAATTAACCTGTAATATTGTCATTTTACAACTTGAAAATCAACTCAGTGAACATCTGTATCACAATGGGCCAAGCACTGTTCATGAAATGAGTTTGTACATTTACATAATGATATATTTGCATTATGTGTTTTACACTTTAAAGCTATTGTAACTGCTGTAAAATACTGTAACATGTTATTAGGAGAAAAAAAGTCAAACACAGGATTCCGCACCAGGCTTGTTGTGACCATCTCCTCAAACCACTTGGACTGAGACTGGTTATAAAGGTCCACGCAGCGCATCAGATCATCTCCTGTCACAAACAAGAAAAAAATGGTGAGCAGCTGTCTCCACTAGGGGGTGCTACGACCCAACCCTTCCCTCATACAGAGAGGGCTAATCTCTCTTCATTAATGTAACCACCTTGTTTCTCCTGACCACAAACACTGATCATGTGACATTAGACAGGAGAGGAAATTATACCCATAATGCTTTTCAGATGAGTCTGTCAGTAACATATCTCTGTAATTTTACATTCACATTACTGCTGCATTCTCCCAGGACACATATTTTCTAAGTGAAAGTACAAGGGGTTAGGCTAACCCTTACTCTGATGCTTAACAAATCCCTTAAAGGTTGCACAGACAACCTTAGCAACCAAACAAGTACCTCTGGTTTTATCTTATTATTTATTATCTTATTATACCTCAACATGGCTGAGTTTATGGTGATGGAGGACGAGCATCACAACAATAGTTTTCAACCATCAGAAGAACCTGATCATTAAACAATGAGGTATTGATTTAGCACTATTGATTTGATCGGCTGTGACTTGTCCACCTGTCTGGAGCTGTATCACATGTCATAAAGATTACATGGGTTACAAGAAGGTGAAATGAACATGGAGAAATTTGTGTTCACAAGGAAGTGTGACCTCCCTGAAGTTGAGGTTGTAACAGTCTATTTCACTTCAAATGTGACATACTGGCAACACTTGAGTCTGCAATCTCTACTTAACAGAAACAGTTTGCCCCAATTATTTTGAAAGGCCACCGGCAGATCGGGAAACTTCAACTCAGTTGCATGACTTTCAGCCAAATAGTGGTAGAATTAAAATCACACATTCAATCAGTCAGCAACAGTCATGATTAAAGGTCTGACCAAATATAGCATTAAGTTGAATATATCAGGTTGAAGTAACAATAGATATGTCTTCTCCAGAATTTTACACAGTCACACCTTCCACATAATAACACAGTACACACAATACACACAATAATTCCCTAAACTGATTTCTAGGATCCAGTAAAAGAAGGAACTGCTGCAGGACTGTTTACAGCAGGGGAGTCAGGTTCAGCCTCAGGTCAACTCAGAGAACAGCCTTTTAAATAGAAAGTGAGTGAAATGCTGCTGTTCATGCTACAGATTAGATTCATGTCGACCTCACGAGCAGCAGAAGTAGTAAGCTCCATTAGAAAAAAAATTGATGGCATCCTCAGGTAGTGGTTGTGAAAACACGAGGAAATCCCTGAAATGAGCCGGTGCTGTGTGTAATCTGTTGCAGCTATAATGAGTCTTTGTTATGAGCAGACAGATGCTGAGCTTTAGTTGTTTTGGCATCAGTCTCCTCTCTGGTCTGTGCACACTGCACTCACCATCACTGGCAGCCAGACGCCACCAGCTCCATCAACAACTGCTGCTGTTTCTCCCCTCCTGCAAAAGCACCACAGGGTGTGTGCGTGTGTGTGAGGACTTCTTGTGTGTGGCAGCATGCGATTGTACTTGTGTTGGTTAAGTCATAACATCACACGTCAGCAGATAGTCCACATCTGTTTACTTTCAGTCACTTTACTCAGCATTTTACAATCCACCACTAACTAATGGTGGTGATGTTGCTCCACCCCCATCTTCCTCCCCTCATGTGTTTCCATTGTTTCTAACAGCTGCACAACATGTAGCCACGCTTACTTATGCTTTGTGTTCACGTTTGTTTCATTTGCTCTAATTGAAGTTTGACACGTGAACTGGATAAAGTGAACCTAAACTAAACCTAAACCTAAACTAACCATGGAATCACTTCCTCCATTCGAACTCTGTAAGTGTTTAATTTAAGCATGACATAAGCAGCTCTACACTGGAATTAGTCTAATCGTCTTAGTCGATTAATGCTAATAACCTCTGTTAGAGATGAAGTGACTGTGGGATGGATATGTTTTGCAGTCATATGATTAATTTGCATGTACTGTGTGTGTGTGTGTGTGTGTAGAGCTCCCAGGGGCTATGGAGTTTAGTCCAAGCCCCCACCTCTCTCTCAGTCTGGTGTGAACCTCCTCCTCCCTCCTCTCACAGGTGCCGATGAAGCTCCAGATTTAACACACTCACACAGCATCTGGACCCTTGGCCTGATGCTGATCCTGATCGAGCTGTCTGAGTTCTGCTGTCAGTGGCTCTGAGCTGAAGGCAGCGCTCGCACAAAGATCTGATTTATAGAGAGTATTAGATTCCAAAATGTTCCTCTTTTCTCATTTTGTCTAGAAACTAAATTGAACTGTCACTTTTGGTCTGTGGTTTAAAGGTCTAGGGAGCTGTAGCCTTCACAAGGTCATGAATCAAACATGGTCAGAGACAATGAGTGGCCTGAAGCCACACAATCAACCCAGTCTTTGAAGAAACCCTTATGAATAGTTGTCTTTTTTTTCTTTCTCATTCTAATCCTATTTAAATATTACTCTATATATGTTTCCTGATGAAGGAAAAGTCTCATTAAGTTTTTCTGTTCACTACAGTTTTCATCTTCAGATCTTTTCCTATCTCTGTGTATCTTCATAGCTGGTCAAGTTGTGCCAGAACATTCTAACTTTGCTTCTAATAAATGAGAATCAGCTCATTTCACAGGCGGCGGTTCTTTTACACCCACCTACATGTGGGAGCTCCCAGCATTAATACACAAACCAACCTCCCTCCACTTTAAAACAACATGACTCCACAGGTTTGACCCTCGACCTCTGCCTCTCACCTGCTTGCGTGGATTTCCTGCGGGCCTTCTTGATGTCTTCTTCAATCTTGTTGCTGAGTTTGATCTCTAGCTGTTGGGTCTTCAGCTCCAGCTCCTTCTGCCGGTCAGCCAAAGCTTTCCGAGCCTGGTGGAGACAAAGACACTCAGACCTCCCAGCTCCTCTCAGCCCAGTTTAAAACAACACCACTTCTGATAAATCATCTGCTCCCACAAACATTATAATTAAAGTGATACAAGTTTGCAGCTATTATATTGTTCCAGTCCATTTATCACAGTGATGCTGCAGTCTGCTGCACTCTCTCAGTGTTCACTCATCGGCATGCGTTAAAAGCTGCTTCTTTAAAAGCTCAGCTCTCCATTGTATGATTTTATCAGCAAGGAGAGTGAACGCTGCTGAGACGACAGATGATGGGAGACAGATTTCAGGTTTCAGCCAACTGCTTCTCATTGTGCATGTACAAAAAGAACACAGGAAACAGGAAGCAGCCGTCTGCTGATGGAGGAGAAGTGGAATTTTAATCACCGAGTAGGATGATTCTGAACCTCTGCTGCTGCCAAACACCAGGACATGACTGTGTTACATTAGGCCGCATTGTTATCTCTGTGTTTCTGTTGCGTGTACCTTCTCCACTGCTGCATAGCGTCCAACCAGCTGCTTCCTCAGGTCTGCGATGTGGTGGTCGAACCTCTTCATGTCCTTCTTGAAGTTCTCCCTGAAGGTCAGCAGAGGCTTCTCCACCTCGCTCTGGAGCTGAAAACAACCAACAGCAGCAGGAGATGGTGAGAGACTTGTGTTGTGTGCTGTGAGACAGACTCACACTTGTGCTGAAATAAAGTAGGCCAGAGCTGTTGTCTGGTTTCTCACATTCAGCTGCACGGCATCATGTGAGGACAGGAAGTTTGCAACGGGACAAGAATAGAAGAAGAAGAAAAAGGAAAGGCATTTTCACTCAGCTCCACTGTAATATGCTGCGAGATGGAGATGGAGAGACAACGTGATCCTCGTCATGACACATTGTGTTCACTGTCCAAAAGCATGTGCAGCTTTTGAAGGGAATACATCTGTCGGGCAGCTTTAAGGTTTGAATCACAGCATGAATCCAGATGCAAGGAAATCTTCATGCATGTGAAGCAGTGTTGATGCAGCAGGGAATTTATATTTCTTAAAAACTTGCACTCCTAGATTCCAAGTTTTTATGCAAGCTATATTAAGTTCAATTTCCTGTACACATGCAATAATTCTCTAAACACCTGCAATATCATGACATGCATGATGTGTAATATAACTGAGCCCATGTATTTATTTTGCTTTTAAAGCAAGGTTTTTTAAAGGTTTGTATAATGTGATATCTATGTTCATTGTACTGTATGTACAACTGATGTTTGATGTCTTCATCCTCTCATCCTGTGCTGCTGATTCACCTTTGTTGTTATAAAGCCAAACAACAACCCCAACATCAGCCGTCAACAGAGTATGAAAGCTTATTAATGTAATATTATTTCAGGCGTGTCCTTGGTTATATGATCCTAAAAAACACTGAGGTTCTTCTGGCCCAACTGCCAGCGATGTATCAGATCTAAAGCTCCCTCCTGCAGCCATATTGGAAACCGTCATTCAAAGTTCATTTCCACTTAAATCCTTCCTGCCCCTCTGAAAACCTGGAGTGGAGCTGCACATCTGTGCAGCTCTGGAGGATCACATCACTGACTCCATTTCCCCCCCATCAGTCCAGCTGTGATCCTGCCGTCTGTGTTTCCTTTTCCCTCCCAACACTGAGTCACACAGCAAGCACTGTGTTTATATTCAGGTCATTTCATATGAGTTGTACAAACACTGGGATCGAACCTTCAGTGTTTCCCATTAAGATGGAGTGTGGTAAATGACTCAAGGCCTCAGTGATGTGCGTTTGTGCTTCAGTCCACAGA
Source organism: Caranx ignobilis (assembly GCA_021432705.1). NCBI lineage: Eukaryota > Metazoa > Chordata > Actinopteri > Carangiformes > Carangidae > Caranx > Caranx ignobilis. The sequence goes on from MU269988.1 coordinate 19,345,402, forward strand.
GTTGTCATTAAGCTCTTTACTGTGTGTTCTGAAGGCAGCACTGTAAGTCACATGTGCTGCAGGCTGCAGAGCCCACGGTCAATATGGAGGACAGGGTCATTCTAGCTGATCATAGGCTCTGTCAAATTTTTACAGATTTGCAATGACAATCCCTAATGTTACCTTCTTATCACATCTTAAGGTCACTTTCGCTCAAGTAGCTTCTTTTAGGCCTCAAAATTTACTGCTTGTTTATTTTATAAATTAATCTAAAATGAATTCTGAATTCTCCAGGTTTGGTTCCTCACAGGCATCAAGGGAGTTTCAGTTAATTGTGAAAAGTGGTGAATACCTTTGAGGAGAACTTCAAGTGAACTTCAGCTTCGTCTGCTAGACTCTTCTTTAGCTGGGCCCAGGCCTCCCCCAGAGTCCTGACAATAGATAAGATGAAGGGAGAGAGAGTGCGTGTTTAATATCTTACACCAGCGAGGACCACACACACTTATATAGATATGTGTAGGGAAGAGCAGAGAGGATCACATGCACACACTCATACACACACACACACAGCTGGGGTTCAGCTCAGGAGTCAGAGCAAAAGTTCACAGATTCACATAAAGCCATTAAATCTGGAGAGCTGGGCTGAGGTCCACGGTCAGTTCAGTTCAGCAGATGATTAGGATGTATAGGACAGAAGATACAGCTCAGCTCTGAGTTCAGTAAAGGGGGGGGGGGGGGGGGGGCTTGTGTTGTTTCAAAGATAAGCTCTTAAATTAAGTTAGCCAGTGCACATTACGTAATTACTACACGCCAGATGTTTGTTTTGATTTGAAGAGGGTGATTATGGACAGTCTCTTCATGTTTCCCCAGGCTGAGGAGTCGAGCCATGACACAGTCCTGGTCCAGGACTAACTGGTCTTTCTGGGCAAGCGGTCCACTTTAAAGCCTCACGCAAGACATGAGTGGAATTCCCTCAGACTGACATGCAGCACATTCCCCCAACACTGCCAGAGTTAAGTCTGGCACCTGCAGCTCCACTGCAACAAGTATGGAAGAAATGGCCGACAGTGAACACTCGATCACATTCTACTAACCTATGAAATCAAATCTACTGATAATGGTACCCGTTGAAAACCAGTGTCTTACAGTCAAATTAGATGAAATAATTGTATTTTACAAACAGGTTATCTGTAATACAAGCCGAAAAAAAAAACATTTCCAAAATGTATGTATAAAGTATGTAAAGTATATATGTATGTATAAAGCAATTGAAATTAATCAAATATGTTTTTCAGTGTTCTCATGTCATAGTTTTTCTACATGAAGTTTCCGATGTGCTTACCCAGCCCAACAGCGACAGTGAGCTGAAGAGGCCTGAGTGGAAACAGCTCTGCCTACAGACAGTTCATTAAAATGAATTACCCACCTGAACACATGGTGTGTATCCTTTGGGTCTAATAAATGTACCACACCCCATCTTAATGGGAAACACTGGAGGTTTGATCCCAGTGTATGTACATGTAATCTTCCCTGCCTTTCTTTTTACTGAAGCCTATACCACTGTCTGCTCCACATGCTGCATAATTTGGTTCATCCAGCTAACCATTGGCTATACAGTGGGGGGGGGCTGGAATCAATCCAGGGTGTGGTATTCACCATGATGGACAACCTCACATACTCACATTCACAACAACGGGTGATTTTGATGAATCAACCTGGTGCGCAAATCTTTATACTGTGGTGCTGTTTTGTGTTGTCTTGCTTTATGACACATTGTTTCAGTGGTAAAACCAAAAACCAGTGAACAATTAGGTCAACAGTGAAGAACCAAAAACCTGCAGTTCCTCTCCTCACCACTTGATTGAGTCTCTAACAGTGAGTCAATCCCCATAGACTCCCATGATAAAATGTCCAACTGCAGACATGACCATGTTTACAGCCTGGTGTTAGGGAGAAATTCTGTGGTGATGCAGGAAGAAGAAGCACTGATAGACTTGATCAAGGAGAACAAAAGAGTCATCAACTCAACATGAGTGTGTGATGCCACCTCAATTCTGAGGGCCAAACTGCAAGGTTCAGATTCATATACTAGGAAGGTGGACCGAGCCCACAAAGGGAGATGTGCTAACATTCCATTGGCTATTGGGCATAAACATTAAGATAAAGACTCACACCATCTAGGTGACACGAGAACAACAACGGTCTCTCTCTCACTGTTATCTGGCGAAGGTGCCAGGGGAATGAACATGGCCTTGGCATGCCCTAGGAAGAATGCAGGTCAGATAAACTGTCTCTAGCAATATATCTAAAAGAAAACATCTAATTCTCAACTTTCACCTATAAACGAAGAGGGATTGACCTTTAACTACACAAACTATACGGAGAAGTGAAATTCTTCCCTAACACCTGGTTGTTTCTACATCTAATTTCCTCCTTCATGATTGTACAGGGGAGAACTTTTATACATTTCATGTGTTTATATTTCATTGAGGCTTCAAGTTATGAATTTATGGGTATGGCCCTTTGAGTGACAGGTGGGTCCTCAAGTGTCACCTCAGCTAATTCAGTCCCTGAATGCATCATCTCTGTGTTTGTGGTGTTGAACTTTCTTGGTTAAGTGATTAAAGAACACGAGTCTATGCTGCTGTTTTGTAGAGTGAACTTCTACTATTATTTTATGTATATGTTAGCACCACTAATTATCAGGTATCAGTGTCTGTGCACACTACACCTGGCTTGTTAGCTTAGCTCTTTTACTAGCTAATCAGCCAGCACATGAATTAGCGTTGGTTAGCCTTTGAGCAAAGAGGCCCAGCTGTGCTAATGATGCTGACGAAGGTGTCATAAGCAACCAAAGAGTCTCTGATCTACCTCCACCCTTCTTCTTCATCTATATTTGGATGATAATGAAGAAGGAGCAGCTCATGCAGCAATTTTAAAACTGTTGTTCAGGAATCTGTGGGTGACCAGGTTAGTGCATTATTATCGTGAACTATAGTGAATTGATCTTTGAGCCAGCTCTGACCACACCGCACAGTGACATCACAGGGAACTGACACAGCCTTGAAAATTTGTATTTCAATTCAATTCAGTTCAATTCAATTCAATTCAATTCAATTCAATTCAATTCAATTCAATTCAATTCAGCGTTTATTTGTCATTGCACACAGTGCAACGAGATTAAGATAAAATAACCCGCAATAGGAGTGTATTTCAAACATCAAACATAATAAATACTAGGAAATAATAATAATATATATAAAAAATACAGAGTAAATATAAATATACTGTAGGAGGACCAGTTAAAATTGATGGACTAGAGGTGGGGACTATTGCATGTTTGCATTTAACAGGGAAATGGCACTGGGAATGAAACTGTTCTTGAGTCTGTTGGTTGTGGATTTCATGCTCCTGTAGCACCTCCCAGAGGGTAGCAGGTTGGAAAGGCGGTGGCAGGGATGTGAACTGTCATTGTTGATGCTCCTAGCTCTGGTGAGGCAGCAGGAGTTATAGATGTGGTCTAGGGTGGGGAGAGGATGCAGCCTTCTCTTGTCTGCTGCAGTGCAGTTCCCATACCATGCTGAAATGCAGTAAGTCATCAGACTTTCGATGCAAGATTTGTAGAAGGTGTCCAGCAGCTTGCTGTCCAGGTTGTTTCTTTTGAGCACTCTTAAGAAGTGGAGCCGCTGCTGGGCCTTCTTGATGGTTGCCGTGGTGTTAGGAGACTAGGAGAGGTCATCAGAGATGTGGATGCCCAAGTAATTGAATGATTTCACTCTCTCCACGCAGTCGCCATTTATTTAGAGGGGTGAGAGGTCGGGCCTACTCTTTCTTAAGTCAAAGATGATTTCTTTAGTTTTTGTGGTATTCAGCAGCAGATTATTTGCTGAACACCACATAGTCAGCTTCTGGAACTCGTTTCTGTAGTTGGTTTCATCAGCTCTGGAGATAAGACCTATCACGACAGTGTCGTCAGCGAATTTTATGATGTTGTTTCCATTGTAAGCAGGGGTGCAGTCGTGTGTGTAGAGTGTTTCCTCTGCAGGAATGTTTTTGATCTGATATATTTTCCCTGACTGCCATGTGCCCACAAACAAACTACTTCTACAGGGTAAGGTAACATCAGGTCAGACTGACTGAGCTTACAGGTGCAGTCTGTTCTGTTCTCTTAATCTAAAAACACCAGAGGAAACTGGTTTTATTCATGTCTCTATTCCAAATGTTCCTCATTCTCATTCAATTTCATCGTTATGTTCCTGTAGTTTCACAGTCCCCAGTGACAGATAATCACTCACCAACAACACATTGTATCTAAGAAAAAATTAATCTCCCTCCACTCAACAGAACTGATAAAGAGCATGCTTGGTGGTAACGTAGAGTGGTCACATGCCCTGGAGTCACATCTCCACCAAACAAATGGTAAATTCAGGGATAAATAATGGCCTGGTTCTGGGATGCGAGCAGTCGGATGGTAGCAACTGACCAACAAAACAGCATTTGTGTGGTCTGACAACAGAGTGGCCAGAGGGAGAGAATAATGGATGTATTGTGCTGCACTGTTCTGGGTGTGGGCAGACATAGCTGGCTGGCATAATCTGGATTCTATATAGGACAGTCACATCCCACTCCAGTCCTCCATTGGTATTATGAAGAGGGGTTATCTTATGTACAACATGCAGAGGGGGGTAAGCCTGGCTAAACTCATCATCCCATCAGTTTGCCCACACTTTTGCTCAGACATAAATACAACATTTAAACATTTAAAATTTGCTCAACAGTAGGAGTCAAGAGAGAACACAGAGCCATGAAGTCAGAGAGCTGATTCAATACAGTAACAATAAATACTGCTTCAATTTGTCTGCTTTAGTTAGCTTTAGCCAACAGAAGGTATAGGTCAAACCAGGACATGGCTAACAGCATAACCACTGATATTTGAAAGAAACATTTTTTTTTTTTAATTTGTTCATTGGGGGGCTGCATAAAGTCTATATAGTCAACACTTAAAAACAACATTATACATTTTTTTTTTTAAAGTTTGAAAACACATGTCAAGTTGTCATTTGATTGATCTTAGGGCCCTGCTGTCATTGTGGAAATAACAGCAGGGGAGAAATCAAATGTCTGATGAGTCAAAAATATGGACTCAATCAGGCTGAACAAATCAAAGCACCACATGATGATTTCCTTCTTAAATGCCACCATCTCCACCTTTCTCTCTCTCTGATTTCTGCCTATTTTCCAATACATTGCTGTCACATGAGCCACAAACCTCATTCATTCATTCAAAACCAATCACTGGTCTTTACACTGTTTACTAATGACACAAGAGAAGACAAACCAACCTGCTGGCAATGTGAAAGGAAGCAAAGGAGATAGGACACAATCACTTCACAGGTTCACCTATATTTTGTATATATATGATAATTTTGGTGGAAAAGAAATGCCTGTCTTCCTACACACCATCATGCACTGGAGGAAGGTTCATTGCTGATGAATATAACCTCTGAATGTTTGCTCCCTCAATTCAGATTCACACTGAAAAACTTTTCTTCAGACTCTGCAGGCCTCTGCAGGTGACTATGCTGAACGCTCTGACCAGTGCAATTAGATACTCACTGCATTTGTTTCAATCACTTTCAGGCTTCAAAAAGAGCTGTTTTTTCAGCTGAGGCAGCAAGAGAGGATGAGGAAGGGAGAGAAGCTGCTGAGGAGAGAAATGAGGGGGTGGAGGAGGAGGAGGAGGAGGAGGAGGAGGAGGGGGAGGTGGAGGAGGAAGACAGCAGTGAGCTCTGGCAGAGTCAACAGGTGAGACTGACAGTAAACACAACGCTGTGGATGTGATCTATCTGTCATTTGGAAATGAAAATATTTGCATTGGATCACACAGTTTATGTACACAAAGTATATCAGAATATAATTGACTGACTTGACACTCCTGCCTTGTACCCAGTGTTAAAAGGAACCACTAAATTACATGTCATGATTCAACATGAAGCAGGTATGAGTTAAAGATAAAGTGTTGATGACTGGGGGGCTAACCTGCCCCCCTCAGTGGTAATGCAGGGGAATAAGAAGGTGAAATATAACCCAGTGATCCTCTGGCCCCTCCCCTCTCAGCCTCATGCTCCTGTGTCTCCTCGGTGAATCAGAGACAATTTCTCAGCAGAACCCCCCCCCTCCCACATTAGAACCTCCAACACACACACCTAAGTATCAGTCCCCTCAGATTTTACTGCCCCCATCTTCACTCCTTCTCTGCTCCACCATTTATGTAGAGCACAGCAGAAACACTCAGACCAGACTTGGCCTATGTGACTGACAGCAGCTAATCAAGCTAACATTAGCACTATGACATCATGTTCTATTTTTGCAGCACATGGCTGAAGAGACAACTGAACACACACCCCACCTCCTTCCTCAAGAATAATATGAGGAGGAGAGGGCTCTGACAATACAAGGTGTAATTATCAATCAGCCAGGGGCAGCAGACTTTCAGTTACCCCAAAGGTCATAGACTTGTGTCAAAATCTGAAACCTGAATTATAACTGCATTGTATTTTATGGACCATTCATGTGACTACGAAGTTTGATTCCACAGGTCAATAGGGGCCAAATCACACATTTTTGCCTTGGGGGCCCTGAGGAAGTTCATCATCAGCTCAGCATTTATCAATGCCTTATCTCTAGTATCTCTAGAAATAAAAGACACAGGCACAGGTTGAAATATCAAGAATAAAGAGAAAAAAAACTTCACTTCCATCTTTTTTTTTTTTTTTTTTTACTATTTTGGCCCCTCTCTCATCTGTCACATTATTTTAAAGCTGTGTTTTAGGTCATTTAAAGATTTTTCTTACCTTCTCTGACATTCTACCAGCTCCATATCTGTACCTGACTCTGACCTTTGACCTTCCTAGAGGAAAAATGTCCTCTAAAGCCAAATCATTATTATTATTAGAGAACACACCGTGGAGCAAGGGGCCCAACAGCACATCAGTTACAGCCTCTGCAGCTGCAGTGGAAAAACGGCTTGACATATAGGTTTTATTATTTATTTTGCAGTTGTGTGTATGTGTGTGTGTGTGTGTGTGTGTGTATGTGATGAGAGCAGTCTTTCTCACTCACCCCTCCTCTTGGCCAGCAAGAGGGATCTGGGAGAGCTTGGAGAGGTTCTTGGCGTACTCCTCTTCTATCTTTATCCTGAGGAGGAAGTGGAGAGTTTCATTACCACACAGCCTTTGTGCAACCCTGACTGTTTCCATGTGCATTTACTGAGTTGTGCAACTTGCTGATGTACATGAATGAGCATAAAAAAATGAGGAAGTGGTCACTGTTATTGGCAGATTTTCATGGTAACCTGATGGTTGCTGTGAAAAACACAGAGAGCTGATGAAGAAGCTGATACCTCTCTCGTATGAACTCGGCCATCTCCTTCTGCATCTGTTTTCCCTTCAGCTGTTTCTGCAGCAACACCTCAAATCCTGTGATGCAGCCGTTGCCTTGGGGATCTTTTTTATCAGTCTGTGAGATAAAAACAGCCAGCACACAAGAAACAACCTCATCAAATACAGAAAGCATCAAACCCTGATGACATCACCTGCTGCAGAGGGGTAACATGACAGGCCTGCAGCTACTGAGGCTTTATCAGACAGTTAGTCCACCTCTGAAAGGATGGATATGATGCATGGCTGCTTATTATTGATACAATATATATGCAATATAACAACTCCAATGAGGGTGAGCATCAAACATTGTGGCACAAATGTTCTCATTAGAAAACAACAATGCACACAGAAACTTCCTGAAAACTGAGAAACTCACAGGAACTTCACGAATTACCACACAGTGTGGTAACAATGGAAATGAAACAGAGAGAAGGAGCAAGTCAGGGAAAGAGGGAGAGGATGATATAGGGCCATGGAACCCCTACCCCCCACCACTAAACCTGTGTCCACTGGCGAAACTTCTATTGTGTTGCAGCAGGACTGAATTTCTCCACATGCTCATTAGCAGACTCAGACTCAGACTTCTCCAGGATGTGATCCTGCAGTCAGCCAATAAGCTCTGACCAGCTGTGCACAGGCTCCTGGTTGTGGTGCGGCTTGATGCATTTTGTGTTTGTTTATTTATTTATTTTGGAAAAGTTTCAATTACAAAAATAACTCTGTGAAATGAGATGAGAGAAGAGGCAACAGTTGCTAGGTAACAGATGTCAAAGTTGAAACTAAGCGCTTGATTAAAAAGACCATCTTCTTCTTCATGCCTTATTCATTCAAAGTCTCTCTCTCCGCCCTCTCTCACCTACTTATTGTAATCAGCTGACTTGAGGTGGTTTCAGTAACCAAATCAAATCTGACCTTGCCAATCAAACCTATTCTGCTGTCAGCTGTCCACCTCTCATCCATATCACCAGTACCCTCTTCTTCCCACCACCATTACCAGACCTTCAAATATAATGGCATCATGATGGGGTCTAATTACATCATCACTGACTCAGAATGAAGTCTCAAACTAAACTGCACTTAATATAAAGTTAATATATATATAAAGATGCAGTTTGTGTGACCTGACCTCAGGTTATCATCTGCAACTGTACTAGTTGTTTTATAAAACAGATGACTGCAGTAACCTGACAGTAGACTGGCCCTTTAAGTGAACGTCAACGCTGGTTCATAAACTGGCTTGTTTTCATATAAACTCCCACTCCCTCAGTCTGGTTCCAGGTTTCTCTCCTCCCACTGTGTTGTCACCTCTACCGTGTGTCAGCCCCAGAGCTTACCCAGCAGGGGAGGGAGAACTCCAAACAGAGTGGCGGGCTCAGTGGGCAACGCAGCTCATATGAGATAAACATGGAGTCATGTTCAAAGATGAAAAGAGTCCAGCTTTGTTTTTGTCCACATGGACTCAGAGGGATTTCAATCTAATGATTCACTGTAGAGAGCAGCAAAGTCAACAGAGAACAACTGTTTAACAGACATGTCAGATCTTCTTCTACTCCATCTCCTCCTTCATGGCTTTAATCATCCAATCAGTAAACCTCCCTCTTCATCATTGGTCACTACGCAAAGTGCTGGAATGGCTACATTTACCACCTTGCAGTTGTCTACTTCTGAAAAAATACTTTTTGGGTTCTTGACATATCATGTTCACAAGGGCAAAACTGTGATGTCAATATCTAAAATACAGAAAAATGTGTGAGTTCTGAGATGGTCACAACATAGGAAAATAAAACACCATGCTAAATTTGAATGAACAAAAATATGGCCAAATATATAAAATAAGGTTTCAAAGATGTGAAAAATACCCAGTTCCTCTGGAAGGCCCAGCTGACATGTTGGTGCCACCAGAGCCAGAGTCATATTCTGAGACAGAGGAAAACCAATAACCTCATTCTTCTCAGTCAGCAACAGAGTGGTCAGATTTTCCTGTGGTGCATAATGCAGGTGGAGACTCAGCTCTGTTCTTCAGCAGGAGCCAATTATTAGTGGATCCCAGTAGTTTTTGGAGAAATAGCTGACTGGTGATTTGACAGTCTGACCTACAGTAACAAGCAGGGGAGCCACTGATGTTCATGTGTTCCATATTTCTGTACTGTTACATTGTCAGGGGGAGTGCGTCACCAGTACCCTGTTTTAGGGCCAGCCCAAAAATCCTCAAATCAGAATCGACAAAATTCGGTTTCACACTTAATTCACACATAATTCAGTGCCACAGAGTTTAGTGTTGTATTATACAATTTCAGGATTAGTTCTGTAATAAACATGATGCTTTTTAAACAAATCTGCAATTACTTCACAGGATCTTTAAAGAAACTCTCACAAGACCTTATGGAGATACTGTGTTCATGTTTTGTGAGATCACTGTGACCTTTGGCCTATGATGAGTTATGATTGGTGATAATCAGGGCTGGGTTTAAAAAAAACAGCTGAAATGTACACATTACTTTAATTATCAGCCATGATTGCACTCAAGAGTTGCACTGTTTCCTTTTGGAGTGGGTCATGTGCATTAATGTAACTGCTTTTGGGTTTTTTACAGTTTTTACATTAACAACATGAATATTTTTAAAAATGCACCAGGTTAGACAGTTCCATCTTTGTACAATTTGCAGCATTAGTTCTGTGACCCTCTCACAACCAAGTCAGTTTGGGATTAAAACTGATATATCTCTGAATGAATCAATTATGAATCGAATCGGAAATTGAATGGATTCAGTAGATCAGTAGCGATACTCATGCCTACTGATGATTATCATCTGCTCATCATTGAGTCGTAGTGAATGTTCATGTCTTGTTCACTCAAGCCATTACTGAGACAGTGTGTCTGAGATGGATGGACAGACAACCTGAAAACAAGGTTGTGACTGTGCAAAAACAGCCTATCAGTGACCATAACAGGGTTGTAATGGTGTTATGCTCGGAGAACCATGAATCAAAACACAGAAGATATGTTTTCTGTCACATTTTGCCTCTAGAAAAAATGAGAGAGGATGACATGCAGCACTGGGCCCAGAATGGATTTGAAGCTGCTGCATTAAGAAGAAGAGTTTCTGTTCCTGGCCCAGTCACTCCTACTACAGCTGCTTCACCTCTGTCACTTTGTCACTCCTTGTCATTCGTTTTTCAGTTGTTGTTTTGGCACTACTTTTTTGATATGCTTTGCACGTTTACATCACACTGCATTTATGGGAGTTGTCATAAAAGTCACTAGCCGCCGTATGTTCCTATCTGCACTATGAATGATGAACAGACAGCAATCAAATAAATCTGATGCAGGATCTTCAGAACATCTCATATCAAGTTTTAGCAGCCGTCCAGAACATCACACACAACACTGGAAAGGGAGGCGGTGTGTCCTTGGGTGTTTAGGGTGACGTACCTAATGTTCATGCAGGAAATGTAGATGTTAAACTGAGAGTTTATGTGGTGGGGCAACACGAAACATAATTTAAAGCTTCTGAAATGTTGAGGAACATTTACCCAGAAGTAATCACAGTAGCTCCATTCGTCTGGTTTGAGCAGCTGCTGCTCTGGCATGCAGGCAGGAGATGGGAACGTCACACAGTTAATCTGAGAGAGAGAGATAGAGATAGAGAGAGAGAGAGAGAGAGAGAGAGAGAGAGAGAGAGAGAGAGAGAGAGGCCAGTGTAATGGGTATAAGGTATTATTGTTACAGACAACTTTTCTAAACAATACGCACACTTTTGCTCTGGTATTCAATGTCTGTCACTTTAGTAACCAACAGCTCCGAGAACCAACTTCAAGTCCCCAGTTCACATCTCTACACACTCTGCCCTTAGGGACTCTTCTGTAAATATTCAACCTTGGAGACTTCTCTGCTCTGTCCCAGAACAATCACTAAACTGAATGTTTCCCCGAGTTGTTGCTCCTGTCAGTGCTTCAGTCGGTGGTTGTGTGTTTTTAAAACTTATTACGAGGCTGAAGCTCACTGTTGCATCACTGCAGATTAGAAGTGGAGCTGATAAATCCCAGGGCTACAGGAGTGGATCCTGGTTCTATACTGTCACTCTAAATGTTAGCAGGTATTCTGATCACTGCAAAAAGGGCTTTAGACTTCCATGGTGCCTTTAATAATCTTGCTGCAGTTAACTGTCTCCTTGTTCTCACAGTGATGTGACTGCTGCCTGCAGGACTCCCTGCTGTCAGCTGCATTGTTCTGCTCCGGGGTTTCACTCAATAGGACTGAGTTCATGACACTCTAGTACTCCCTGTGTCAGATGATGCTCTTTTACAATTTCTCTTTAAAGTTATAATATATAACTTTATCACATGTAAATGTCTAAAATCAACCAGACCAATGTTGTGTATTTTTTCAGTTGAGTTTATACATTATATCTAATATTTTCATAAGTCTTCAGATCTGAAAAATGTTGATTTTAATCAGCAGAATACTCTATTTTATTTGTCATCTGTCTGTGACATCACATCTTCTATGTGCACACTGTTTTATGTCACATTTAAGAATCAACTTTTACACCTTAGATGTTTTAGAGGAAGGATTTTAGTCATCAGATGTCTGGACCTTAGGTTATCAGTGAAAAAAATAAGTCAATTCAAAGAAAGGGACAGAAAAGTCCCTTTCTTTGAATTGACTTGACCACACATGTGGGAATAATGGGAATAAATGAAGCAACACATTTTCACAATAAACAGATACAAACAGACTCCATGTTTAGCAGAGACTCCAGTGCAAACAAGAGGAGCTTTATCACCTCTCACATTCACTCTAATTAACCTCAGGAGTTAAACAGCCTCCAGCCAGGATCCTCTGTTTCTATTTTTTTTTTTTTTTTAAAAGCAAAAAAAACATTGGTAGCGTCAGAGAGCACCTCTGCCTGAGGCCACAGAGCAAACTGACAAACACACTTTCACTGATGACTTTTCCAGAGCCAACATTGCAGATTGAAAGGGAGGGAGGGGAAAGGAAAACTACCTCCAATTCAACCTTATCTTGGTTTATGAAGCTTATAATTTGTCTGCGGGAATGGATTTGTGTTTAATCACTGCTGAGGTCCAGAGATTGACAAAGCACAGTGTTGTTGTTAAGAGGAGGGACGGGCTGCTTCCAACATCGGCTTAGTTTGTTTGCATCCATGGCTGTAAGTGTTCTCCACAGATGACCTTTCATTAGGTCATCTGTGGAGAACACTTACAGCCATGGATGCAAACAAACTAAGCCGATTGAAAACAGTGAGTTTTCAATCTGTGAGTGAGTTTTCAATCTGAGCTTCACAATCAAATCTGAGCTTTGAAGTGAAAATCAGATGTAACTTCAAGAGTGATGACGCAAATGTCACAGGGACTAGAATCACTGGATTTTACTCATGAAAGGTTTAAGTTGCAAGCAATTTAGACAAGACTGCAAAATATTTTCTAGTCTAAAAATATTTAGGTATTTTTCATAAACTGTTGTGGCAAGGCAGATATTTAGCATGTCATCAGCTAACATCATTACTCTGGAACCTCCACTGTCTGGCAGCTTGGTCTGATTTTACACTGCAGCAACTGGTGCTCCGGCAAAAGTCATTGGCTACCTGTCGTGCAAGCAGCCAAAAATGCTCCTGTGAAAATCAAACACAGGATTTTAAAATAAAAAACATAAATGTAACCTTTGGGCTGTTTGTCCCTGTGTGTTTTTCCATATAATGTGCTACAATGCTATGGCCAATTAGCTTTAACATAAGAATGATGCTCTTTCATATATCCAAATATCCATATCCATAACTGAATATCTCAACTCTGGACTGGATACCTCAGTTCAGTGCAGTCTAATATTACAACATACTATATCGCTAAGATGGGCATTTCAATAATACCTACATGACTACATTCCTTTTTGTTGTATTTCAGGTATAAATGATGCTGCAGCTGAACAGCAGTTTTATTGGTCACATGTCACAGGTACAGTGAAGCAGTGGGCTGAGGATCTGATTGAGCATCACTGAAAAAAGACAAAAAGTTAATATCATGAAAAAAATATTGCAAATGACAGGAAATGTGATATTATGAAAGTTACCACGAATGTTGCATTAGCTTGAGGCTTTTAGTGTCATATCATAAACAGATTATTTTAAGACCCCTTTACAAGATCCTCATTTAAGAGTCCCTTCACTGTCAACTCAAAGCATTAACGTTGCCGTAGCTAAAAGAGTTTATGTCAAGTCTGCAGATAAGAGCACAATCAACAGCTGAAAATGAGAAGCTGCTTTTATGATTCACTGTTTCAAACTGTAAATCTGCCATCATTATCATCATAAACTGCACGTGACAATGGAGAAGGGTCATTTAGGTCCTGACCTAATTTGCGATCAAGTGAGGCTCCATCACAATGGAAGCTGAGAGACACACCAATACCTAGACTATATTGAAATTTGTATTTCCTATATCATTATTTCAAAACTTGGGGGGAAACAATCATTTGCTCCTCTGCTGCTGGTAGCAGGTCCAGTCCTCCAGGCTCCTGTAGAGACCTGACGGGAGTTTACAGTTAGTTATGAGTTCCCCAGAGTTCCCTCACTCACCGTGACCGTGGTCTCCTTGTTCTGCTTCCTGGTGGGCGATGTTGATCCTGGGCTCTGCAGAGAGAAGGACGCTCCGTTAAAAACTCTGTCCTCTGTGTCAGACATGACTGCTCCACATGTGCGCACACACACCGTCACTCGCACACACAAACACAGTTGTTTTCCTGGCAAGCGCTGCCACTGTCTGTCTGGTGTTCGTTCTGCTGCTGCTACTGCTGGTGTGTGTGTGTTGCTGTGCAGACTAGGGAGGATAGTTCTGCAGAGCAAAGCAAAGCATGGCCGGCTTTCTCTCTCTTTGTGTGAGTGTGGATGTATTGTGTGTGTGATATTTAACATTTAAGCTTAGAATAGAGGCATTTACAGTCTCTCTCTCACGCTCTCTCCCTCCCTCTGTATGTGTGTGTGGGGGGCAGATATCGGGAAAAACAGTAGATATAAAATAGAATTAAATACATAGAGAATTCCACACTGACCTCCCAGGGCCAGTAGCATGAGCGTGGCTGTGTGTGTATGAGTGTGTATGAGTGTAACATGCATGAGAGCACAGAAATGAGAAGACAGAGTGAATAAGTGGTGGGTGGACTGAGTGTAAGTGTGCCTTGGCTGCCCGGTTAATTATGATCAAGAGAGCAGATACTGTAGGAGGGATTAATCTGTTCTAACTGCCACCAACCTCTCCATTAAAGAGTGTGTGTGTGTGTGTGTGTGTGTGTGGGGGGGGGGGGGGGGTATGAGATGTGGAAAGACTGCATCATATCATCATAAAACTGCACTAATCCACATCTTAATATCAACAATGGATCCAATGACTGTATGTGATATGAGGGGAGTTAACACAGCGAATTACCTCCTAGATGAAAGAATGATGGGGTAGAGCTGTTGAAGGGTCTCATTTCCAGGAAGAGACTGGAACTTCTGTCATTGTATGGATATGACTTTATAGTAAATATGGCAACTAACAGTTGCAAGATATATATATACATAATGTAAAGAATAGTATGCACAAATAAATAAGGAATAGATAAATGTTATAAATGAGTGATGGCCTGTACATATAGTGTTGAGTCTGGAATGTAATAATAAATATATAATGCTTTCGTGAATGAATTGTTGTTTTCTCATCTTGATGTCATGGTAATTAAGTAGGTAGTTAATTTGCCATATTACGACTATGAATGACATGTTGACAAGAAACTCACCATTTAAACCATTTACGGTTCATTCTTGATGCTCCTGTGTTTAACTTGGAGTGCTGATCCATAAGAAGACATATTTGTAGTTTTAAGAGCCAAAAAACATCTCAGTGTAGTTTTACATTTCCTCCTCAGGCTTCTCTCTGGACCACATGAGAAGCCTGTCTTCTGATTGACTCTGTGGACTCTGACTGAGCACTTTCAAAATGCAGAAACACAGATCCTAGACCTGCTGTACCATCAACCATGAATTTGACTATATGCCTTCATACTGTGTGAGGCCTTTAACTTATTGTTTTAGTACATGATCAAACTAAGTGGAAGTGAAGTGACTCAGGAAACAGGCTGGTTTGCTACATGTTCACACTTCTCACGATCAGTTCTCACATTGATATTCCACAGTTTTGAAATTTGAAGTTCACAGAACAAAACTGAACTTGTTTCTTTTTAAGAAGCTGCTCTGCTCTGGACTACGGTCACTGAGAGATGCTCTGATTTTAGTTCAGTTCGGGTGCAGCCATAAAAACACTGTGGTGTCCTCTGACTGAGTCCAACCACCCTGTGACCTCAGACTGAGAGAATGTGATGTACAGTATGTGTGTGTGGTTGTGTTTGTGTGTGAAACCTGGAGGGACGACAGGTGTGAGGGAGGAGGTCCTGAGGGTTGAGACAGACCACGATATCAGGAGGGAGCACTAATTTTTAAGTGTTTATGTAGGTTGATTATTTTCATCAGAATTATACTCTCATGCAGACTGAGAAAACATCACTCACCAGCTTTGTAGGTTTATTAAATAAGATTAAACACCTAAAGTTTCCAGAATCATATTAATGCAGCTCAGTGGGATCTTTCAGGCACAGCTCATGCTCACAGGGAATACCAGGCAGAACGACAGCGTAACAGTGTTTACCTGTGGCTCTGTGCTGCTCTTCCTCACCAGACTGTTGTGTGAATGCTCCACATGATGTAAGGGACTCCCACCTGAGTGAAATCCATTGACTGGAGAAACAGATGACAGGTAGAGAGAGAAACATGTGTGGATATGTGTGGAAATCATCTACATAATGAATTTTTACATGGCATTACATGCATAAATCATCTATAACCAACATATAAATCATATATGTTTGTAAACAATTGTACATCGTGCATGATTTCAAAGATACATGTTTCTTTTATATCAACATACATAATATTAGTATATGTCAATGGTCTATATATGTGGTATATGGTCTATATATCACATATCATGTGTGCAGTAAGTATGAAATGTACACATCACATAAATGTGAATCACAGACTTCATTTATGTGTTATTCATATATTACACATTCATGAAAAATACATAAATATACATATATAAACCAATAATAATATAGTCTAGGCATACATGTTACTATATGCAATTATTCAGTCAATTTCTAATCGTTTTCATAATATATTTATATTACATATGTGCTTTTACTTCAAAGTATATTTAATGAATGGAAATACAATGGATGTACATATATAACTTCAGAACCAAGGAACAGGGTCTAACTAAAAACTAATGTCCAGGTTTTAGAACTCAGTCCTACAGAAATCAAACTTTTCAGGCCCATTGTGATCTAGTATGATGTGAAATTTGTGCCATTGTTAAACACTGTTAAGCATTTATGGATGCCAGATCAAATATGGCATCCATTCATTTCTATCAGAGTTGCTCTCTGGTGCATACTTCAAAAAAGTTCCTAGCTTCCAGGGTTACTTCTGTGTTATGTAGCCCACTGAATTTGCACAACAGTGTCACTCCCATCATGCCTCTGGGCTAGGAGAAGGAGCGAACGCAGTGGTGGATCTGCCACTGAATGCTACGCTTGTGGGTGAGTAATAAGATTTTTATAGTACTACTTACTTTCCAGTTGAAAGTTATCCCAGCGCAGTGTGTGTTTAACTGTGTGGTTTGAGGTGAGTAGTCTGTGACAGACATGAGGCAGATGAATGAGGTCTGCTCACAGTATTTCAACACTTAAGAGCAAGAAATATCCCACAAACCTCCCTGTCTCCTCTGTTTGTCTGCCCTTAGGAGGAGAGCCAGAAGAAAGACAGAGGAGGTTTCAGTGCTGCAGTGGAGGCTACAGATAAAATTAGTGACAGGAAGTATGTGTGTGTGTGTGTGTGTGTCAGTCTGGTGTGTATGAGTGGGTGCTTTGTGCCACAGTGGAAGTAGAGGAGAATTCGCAGCGCCAGGGTGCTAAGACCAGAGGAAGTGTAAGTGAGCTGACATGAACATGTTCAGTACCTGCTGGCAGGGAGTTCTTGTGTCGGATTGAGGCTTTGGGGGTCCCGGGTACGCTGGATGGTCTCTCCCATGTCGTCTCTATTCAGGTGCAGGGGAAGAAAAACAATGACATTAGCAGAGTTGTCCCATGTTTCTGTTGATGATGCTGGAACTACAGTGTTTGTGGACAACAATAGGAAGTGATTCCTTCCATGGATGCAGAATTAGTACCTGTTGCACTCATCTGTTAAACCAGAGAAAGAACTTGTGGTATTGGTTACTTGAAGCACATCACATTGCAAAATTAAAGCTTCTACGCAAAGTGACTTACAGACTGAAAGTGAAAGTGCAGTGAAAGCTAGGTTAAGTGTCAGGGTGTTAGAGGTGTTTGAGAGGAGGTTGCTCTCTGAGGGGAATGTGTCCTCAACAGATTCTTGAAGATATAGTGTGACCTGCTCTGATTGACTTTGGCAGCTTGTTCCGGCATCAGGGAACCACAGAGATGAGCTTAAGGCTGAATGACTGAGATCAAGATGGTGCTGCTGACCCAGAAGTCACTGTGAAGATGCCAAATCTGCTTGAGGTGGCTACAGGCAGACAGTGGAGATCCATGAGCAGCGGAATGACGTGATGCAGACTGCTGCATTCTGTACCATCTGCAAAGTTTTCACTTTGTGTGTGAGGGGATGTGAGGTTCTGACCCTCAAGTCTGGAGCTGGAAAAGGTTGATGATGAGAGGGACGTCTGGAATACTTTCCACGACCTTCTGCCATTGAGACCCAAATGTATCGTGGCATCATGAATTAAATTCTAAAACACTAGTTTAGAAGGAAAGTAACCTTGTAGTTAGACAGGATTTCCATAAAACAGCCATGTACCTAATGTACCGCGAGCCAATCTGAGAAGACAGGAAATGGCACATCGGCCTGCCAACCGGCATCACTGCGCAATGACCTCATATCCACACTGCAGTTGGTGGCGCAAAGGGAAGTGACCCATGTAGTTTTTCAGGGGTCATGGCCATCCGGCTTTCATGGTCCAAGGCCTGGTCAACAGAAGCTCAGTGGTGATCTCCACTCCCATGTCTGGCTCCAGGAGGGCGCCCTGGTTTTCCTGATTTGGGTGAGGTGACTCAGGTACAAAGCTGGCAGGTGGTCTCTGAATCTCTCTTTGCACTGGGAGACCCAAGCAGTGTCTAAGGTAAAGAGAGTGAGGACACAAAGCACAGCCAATAAAAGCTCCTAACACAGATATATATGGCTCTCCTTGATTCTTACCCCCCACGTCCTCTCTCACCACAGCTCAATTAGCCCTTTACTGTCAGCACAGAAGGGGAGAAGGAGAAAAGAAACAGACATGTAAAGAGCTCTGATTTCATTTGAATCTCTCTGGCTGTCTCTGTTGCTGCTTAGCAGAGGAGACAACTGAGCCAAGCCCATCAGCTCAAATGACACACATGGAGAGGATAACTGGCAGCAGGCTTATGGAGAGAAGCTGTGCCCTCATCTTTGATGTATGGCACAAGAGCAGAGCCTGTACTCAGGCCCCTAAATGCCTCAATTTCTCCCTGTTAGCTTGTCATAAACAAATCGATACTGTGAGAACTATCAGGCAGGAAAATAAGCAGTAATCTACTTAGCTCAGGGAAATTGTTTTTTATTGCACCAAAGGGATGGCAATCAAAACACGATTAAAAAAACTGATCATCTAATATCTTCTTTGCAAGTCAGCATGGGTGTGAGGTGAGAAATCCTACTTGTTTACTATGATGTTTGACAGCCGGGTGGAACGGGGTGGGTTTCTAGGCAACAGCCTTTTCAAATGCAAATCGCAGATCAGTTCTGTCGGGATGGGTTTCATACAAACGACAGATCAGTGTTGTCACCTGCCAGATTCATAGCAGTGATGCAGCAGGAGTTGCACTCATCAGCCACCTCGTTCCAGATGAGCTCAGGTCTGAAGTGTCTCCTGAATGGCTCTGATAGGCCTGATTGAGGACTGTGAACCCGCTTCAGCTCACTTTTATACTGGTGGAATGGTACATCCGCTCCTTTTAGGCTCAGCATGGATCCTGATGATGTGAATTCACATCATCAATAACAGTACAAGGCTTCTTCTGGCGGGATGAGGACTGGGTCTTTTATGTAACATGAAAGCATCAATTCATGTTTTATTTTTTTCCTGGTTCACCAAAAGCAAACACGACCATAAGTTCATTTTGCATATCACCGCTTCAGAGCCACCAGAGTGAGGCTGACAACAGGAGGTAGCGGCTCTCAAAACTAAACCACCCCTGCGTCAGCTCAGCATCCACGAGTGATGTGCAACATGGTTGGTTCTGAACGGGGAGAGGGAGCAGTGGCCTAGTTAGCTCTGACACTGCTATCATTTATTCACAACCATATGGCACTGGTCCCTGATGCATTAACTACCTCCTGTCTCTGGTTTTTATCAATCAGAGCAGCTCCTCCACTCTGTATTGTCTCACAGACACAGGCAGATCAGCAACAAGACAAACAAGGAGGCAGCAGAAGTTAGAACTTGCTCTCAGGTCCTTCCAGGTCAAATCATGTTTCTTTTTACAATCAGACATATTCTCATTTATTTTCTAGGCACGTGGCTGGACCACCAATGATCAAATCCTCATTCAAGAAAGAGGTAAAGCTTTTCTTTGCAGTTACAGGGCAGTTCTGTAGAAAGTTTATCTGAAAGTTTTTTTGAAGGAAAGTTGCTAAAGGTGCCTGAAAAAGAAGATAATCGAGCAACAAAAGATGCTTGTTCACTTCAAACCACCTTGAAAGAGCAATGACCAATGAGGAGACTCCAACACTCAGCTGGCAGAGCAGTGCTGTAACTTTATCCCTCAGTCAGTGACAAACAGGGTTTTCAGACAAAACACACCAGCAGACAAAAGTTTGCTGTAAAGTACACCTCGACTCGGTCGCTGTGGAAACAGAGCTTCGCAACTTTAATTGCCAAAATGCTCTCTGCACCTCCTCCTTCTTGTTGCCGCTCTCTTTCTTTGCTCAGAGGTAAAGATGGACTGTTAACACAGCAGCAGCTTCCTGCTGCATCGTGACACCTCACACAAAAGGAAACCTAAGTTTGTTTCATACTGCATGATTCCCCCCAACAGGGCGCTGACCCAGTCCCATTCTGTCTGAAAGACCCCAGAGCCGTGCTGCCCTGCTGTGGTCCAGCCCAAAACATTCACACATAACCAGAGTCAGTAGAGTTTCTTTTCCTTAGTAGCTTCCAAACTAATGCAGGTAACAAATCCATCTGAGTCCACATGAACTTTACTGGCTGTATAAACTCAAACATACACCTGGTTAGAACAGCAGGATATGTAGGTAACAGAGGAGAGCTGGTGAAAAATCATGCAATTCATTTTAAGACTGATTTAATTTCATTCATAAGTTAAGATCTTTTTTTTATACTTCAGTTCTAAACAGACCTCAAAAATTCCCAGAAACAGTGGGAGGCTGTCTGCCATAAATCTGCAGGGTGTGTGTGTGGTGCCTGTTGTGAATATTTGGTTTGTGTGTTCATTAAGCTGCTCACTGGTCAGACTGGGATGAGTGGAGAGGTGTTGGTATAAACTGCAGCACCCAGCAACACAGGAAGAAAAAGCTAAAAAGAGGAAAAAAAAAAAACCACGAGCCCTGACACAAGGACATTCAGCCCTCACCCACGCACACTGCTCTGTTACTATGGCGACGCAGAAACACAAAAACACACATGCACATACACTCAAATGATGGTATCTAATCTAACTGAACTTTAGCATAACAAAAGGGAGGTGCAGCGAAAATAGAAGAGATGCAATAAATACCAATTGTTTGAGGGAAAATGTTATCAGATGGGTTTGTTTGGAAACAGTTGCTGTGGCGGTGAAATTCGTAGAGCTGCAGGCCTGTGGCACGTATGTGTGTGTGTTTGCTCATGCAGTGTGTGTTTGGACCGAGCAGTCTGAGCTTCCATTTACCCATCGTGCAGCAAAGACACAGAAAATAAGTCCTGGAGGGACTTTGTGTCCTCAGCGGGACAGTCTGCAGCAACAATACTGCTTTTATTCCAGAGCCAGGATTCAGATACAGATTTATTACATGCAAAAAAAACAAAAAAAATTAATCATTTTCCCTCTTAGGGAACATTCTGGGACTCTTTTGTTCCTCTTGTCGTTTCTGACTGGAATGTGGTCATCGTCACTGCTGAGGATGAGCCTCAGAACGGCGTCACATCAAGAGGCGACACATCTGTCACATCCCCACAGGAGGAAAGTGTGGACCACAGGGGAGGAGAAGGAAGTTCTGAGCTTCTCGTGACTCTTAAAGAAAACTTTAATACACATCAGAAGATGCTGAGAAGAACAGCCATGGCCAAAAGTTTGGAGAATGACACAAGTATTGGTTTTCACAAAGTGAGCTGCTTCAGTGTTTTGAGATCTTTTTGTCAGATGTTACTATGGTAACTGAAGTATAATTATGAGCATTTCCTAAGTGTCAAAAACTTTTATCGACGATTACATCAAGTTTATCAAGTTTCTTAGATGTCCTGGAGAGAAGTGGCTTCTTGACACCTGGCCATCCTCCAAAAGTCTTTCACTCACTGTGTGTGCAGATACGCTCACACCTGCCTTCTGCCGTTCCTGAGTAGCTCTTCACTGGTGGAGCCCGGATCCCACAGCTGGATCACTTTTAGGAGGCCTCCTGGTGCTTGCTGGACTTTCTTGGGCGCCCTGAAGCCTTCTTCACAACAACTGAACCTCTCTCCTTCAGTTCATTTTCATGGCAATGAGGGACTTCATTAGATCACTCGTCATAACATTCTGGAGTATATTCACACTGTCATAATAAAAACTGAAGCTGCAAACTTTGTGAAAATTAATACTGGTTACTTTCCACAGAGAGGAGGAAAAGGAGGAGCGACTCTCCTGGTCTTGTAGTTGGGTGGAGCAGCTGGCTAAATTTAGCTCCTTCTCATGGCCACGACCTGACCACTGCAGTCACCACCAGAGAGAGACATGATGGGAAAAACACTCATGTGATGCTGGTGCAAATCCCACTCCCTGCTACACAGAAAAGTGAGAACGGCTCCACCACAAACACATTGGCAACACTTAACACCAAAAAAACCAAACAAACCAGAAGCTAATACAGGTCATTTGTTGACTTTGGTGATGTCATCCTACATCATCACGGGGCAGTGCTGGACTTAGATTTACTGCAAAGAGCAGCAGGGGGGAAATCCCTGCACTCCTACAATCATGAAATCTCCTAGTTTAATTTCAAATGACAAATGAGCAGCTCCTTTATTTTTACAGCGGCCCTGTTTCTTTGACAACTTTCACACCAGCCAAATCCAACCTGCACTGAGCATGAGTGTATGACTGCAGAGCACGAACCTGCTCCTCCCCACCTTTATGAGACTTTCAAGACAAAGGCACAGGAGAGTTACCACAGCGCCACAGCGAGATATTAGTACCATCAGTCAGGTTTTACAGTGAGCTCACCCCAGGGATGGTGGAGGCTGCTCTGTGGAGTCTGTCTGCAGATAAGAAGCTGTGCTTGCACAGACACTGTGCTGTGATGGTGCTGACAGAACAAGGCTTTATCAGCAGCATCAGCTCCACTGTGCCGTCTGCCTCTCTGTGGCGCCATCACTGCTTAAACTCATTTACACAATGATGAACCTGCTCAGGTGTTGTTCTCTGCGTAAACACAAGCTCAGCTATAAAAACTGTTTTGATGATGTGGTATGGGAATATGGTTCCCTGCAAAGTGACATATGAACTGTAAAATATATATCATTTATATACACCTAACAGAAACACACTGTCTTAGTCTCTTTGATGATCACACAGCAGCAGGTTAGAGTGATACCATTTAAATACCCACTGACTTGTGGGCTGCACTGGTTAACATGAGAACTGAAAAACCAACATGTTGAACAATCCATAACAAAGCTCTGATCCCTTTATCAATCTGTCCCTTTATCCAGTGATGTCCTGGATCCTGACAGACCAACAGAGCTGCTTTAATCCCCTTCAGGTCTGACAGCTGAGACAGAACATAAATCTGAACACACAGACATAAAATGATCCAGTTTATATATTGTCTTCACTTTGGTGTCAGAGTGATCCAGTCAGTACATTTACATGGCAGGTGAAAAAAACAAAGCAAATTATGACCTTAATCCATCTATAACTGGATGACTTAACACGTTAGTCTGACTAAGACTGGACCTCTCAAGATCCGACTAAAACACACAGATGATGCAATTGGTTTTCTTCTGCATGTATACTGAAAATGCAACAGTAGAGACGGCACAAAGTGTAGCACAGAAGCCGGCCTGAACCCGGCCTGGCACATCAGCGCAGAGTTAGTGCATTTTACAAGCAGCAAGAATATGTGCTGTAAAGACCCGATCCGACCCAAGTCACTTGTATATATACTCAGCCCAAACCCAGACTGGACCAGTTGGAACTGAGAACTCTAATCCATTTATTTAAATGACAGACTAGGTCAGAAGGGCCCACTGAACCAACGCATATTACCACCTATGTGGAGGAGGCGGACATGTTTCCATGTACTATTTGATTTTCCCCGTTGTATGTAAACTGGGACAAGGACAGAATTCAGATGAGACACCCATCTAAGACTTTGCTGTGCATGTAAACGCACTGACTGTGGATTCACTCCAAGCAGGACCTACTAACCACTAGTTCTGTATATTTTTAAAGGATTAAATGGAGCTGAAGTTATGGCCATGCTATTCACATAAATACAAGAAGACAGAGCTTTTCTTGTCTTATGAATCAAAGTGATTTATCCTACGAACCACATACACACACACTAATACAGTGGGGGAGGGTGCAATTTGGGGTCTTTCTCAAGGACGCAATACATCCACTGGAGGAGCCAGGGATCGAACCACCGATCTTCTACACTCTACACTGTGACTCACTAACCTGAGTAACTGCCCCCATATAATCCATGACACTGTAGGTCCTGTGAGTTGTGGATGTGGGAGAAAAATCAATACAGCATTGTACTGTGATATCTTGTGTAGCAATATCAACACACAGACCCCATGAATTGATCTTTAATTATGTGAACTGCAAATATGAATTTAAGTTTTTATTCTGGTCCATTTTTTTCTGAGTGTGTTGATCAGTCTGATTGACAATCCCATTAAGCAAGATTAAAACTGATTGAAGTGAGATGAATACACAGATTGACACTTTATCAAACATGTGTTGACAAAGTTTTCCTTTCAGGATATAATTTTCTGAAGCAAAAATGTATCAATGTATCACAGTATTTTACTGTGATACTCTTCAAATGGCCATAACCCTGTGTTGTGTATAATATAAAGTGGAATCATTTCTGAAAATATATTCTGAAAATTGTTAATAATCATACACGTTAAAGGAGTTATCAGCCCGGTGGGTTATGTCCAAGGGGACAGGTTACAATTAACAACACATTTAAAGCTTAATTATTAATATTTAATGTTTATTGAATCATGAGTCAGGCCAGCTAACTTTGTGTTTTCCATGCTTAGCTTGATTAGCCACATCCTGGATCCAGCTGTAGACACACACACACACACACACACACACACACACACACACACACACTCTGATAGGCACTAACAGCGAACACAAATTGTCACCTTACCGTTGCTTGCAGTGTTCACGTAGTATCGCCGCCCTTGTGGAGACATGTAGCATCTCCAGTGAGGAGGCAGGGGGTCTCTGAGGTCCTCAACAGGAAGCTGACTCAGAGATGCTGTCCTCTGTTGGAGCAGAAAAAAAACAAATATCAGCAAAGTGTCTGTGGTGGTGAGGTGAATTAAAGGACAACAAAGATGAATTCCCAGAGGATCTGTTGTTGTTGGAGATTAACCGATACAAGAAGATAAGAACCAAACCACAACTGATCTGAGTTCAACAGGACAAATGTGCAGCGCTCAGCTCGATGTTCAGTGAGGTTCTCACTCAAGTATTTCACAACCAGCAACCAATGACATCATAGCAGAGCACACTGAGCACAACAAACTGGTACAGCCCTACAGTCTGGACTGACACCAAGACCTTCAGCGTGCTTGTTCGTGCACACAGCGTTCAACTGAGGAACATGGGAGAACATGTAGCACTCACATCTGCTTCTGATTTGCAAGAGAATAATAGGCCGAGACCATTGTAACACACTTTGGAGATGCTGTTTGGAGCCAGATGAAATTCCAGTTTGGTTGTTGGGGTCCATGCCAAGTCATTCAAGCATCTAGAAGAGCTTAGTTTAAGTATCCACAAGGAAACTCAATCCAGTATCCGCAGGCTGGATATAGTCAGTCCATACAAGAGAAGAAGCAAACAAACTGTAAACTACATCTGGTCCAATAACAGCTCCACAACCAGGGGGTCTCTGCATAGGTCCAGTGAGAAGACACTGCTAATGTGCATTAAAGTAATAAAAAACATACAGTGAAATACAATTTAAAAAACACATTGATGAACTTGCAAAGACTGCCATAAGCCTCTGTTCAGAATGAGGACCTGCACAACTGCAGGGAGATATGTCACTACATTATCATTTCCAGAACATGCACTTCAACTGGGAGCAGCAAAGTCTGGTAGCTCTGAGTTTTTACTCAACCTTTGCTTTATTTTTGTTGTGTTTTTGTATGTTTTTGTCGTATTTTGTCAACTACTGATGGACACTTCTGTGGGGAGAGGAGATTCTTCAGGAGAGGAGCCTCTGTCATTGAAAATGGAGCAAGTCTGGAGGATGCCACCCTGTTCCAGCTGGATGAGGAGCTGCTTTTGTGGTTGCTGTGGTGCAGAGGTTAAAGGCTTGGAGGTGGAGATGTACTGTGAGTCCTTTCTGCCGTCAGTCATAATGCAAAATATCAGCAGTTTGCCCAACAAGAGTGATGAGGAGCTGGAGATATAGATGAAGACTCAGGAAACAGAGATTTTTTCAAATCAAAACAATACATGTGTATATCCCACCAACGGCTACTGCTGAAGTTCCATGTGAAGTTCTCCACGAAGTCGTTACTAGGATACAGACTAAACATCCTGAGGCACTTGACTTCAGAGAGATCAGAGATACACGCTGGTGGAGACCATTCTGAACAACTCAGATCATCCTCTTCATAACACCTTGATGGAACAAGAGAAGAGCGGTGGTGGACGGCTCCTCTCTCTTCACTGCAGGAGGGAGAAATATAGAAGATCCTTTACCTTCAGCCATCAGGCTTCTTCATTCTTCTGCAAATGGTTGATGAGCTGACAGACAAATGAATTTCCCTTTGGGGATTAATAAAGTAACTCGTATTCGTATTTGTACATGCACTTACACAACACACAAACACAGGGGAGAATGAGTGCAGATTCCATCCTTAGGTTGGACCTCCTGTCAGTGTGAGACACTTAGGTCAGTACTAGGGGTGTAAAAACATATCAATACACTGAAATATCACGATATCATGTATCAATATTCACAAGAACGGTATCGATCTTTATTGACAACTGACATGAAAACACTCACGGCAGTGGTTCATTTTTGTGTTGCATTTAAAACTCTGCTGGTTGACAGTAGTCATTCAGCCATCGACTCCTCTGCTCCAACAGAGCAACGTGATCTCACAAGAGTCCAGGTCTGTGGCTTATCACATGCTAAAGCGTTAACTTAGCACAGTCAAAAAAGGAAAAATCACAATATATTTTGTTGCTTAAATTGAAATATATCATATCGTTGCCCCTGTTTTATGATACTTATCGCATCACCAGATTCTTGCCAATAGACACCCCTAGTCAGCGCAGCTCAACTTTCAGAGGAAGGCATACGTGGTATATGGTGTTTCTGGGTTAACAGCACTGTGGTGGACAGATGACAGAGCTTGGATCCTCAGATAATGGTTAAACCCAGTGTAGGTTATCTAATGTTTCCTTTCCAACCTCTGAGTCAGTTTAGTTGGAAGTGAAGAGGGATGAGAAAACTTATTTGGAAGAAATGTTGAGATGTGTTTGAATCCAGAAGGATGTGCGTGTGGACTCAGAGCTGCTATCCATTATCATTGCTGCAGCACACCAAGCAACACGTCCTGGTGAATATCTACTATCTCATTGGCCACTTTGAGAGGTAATCAGGCAGGAGTATTGATATAAAAACAAAGTGTCCCTGGATTTAAAACTGCATCACCTCAGAGAATGAAGTCATTACATGGAACTGCTTCCCTGGAACAGTGGAAGGGAAAAAGAGCCCAGAGCTCTGAGACTGGAGAGTATGAATCCATGTCAAGCCCAGAGTGACTTATGACTGCACGTGATTACAGTCTCGCAGCATCACAGTCATGGTTTCTCTTTCATGCTCTTGGTGGCCACTAATGTTGTCCCTTTGGAAGATGGATTTGCTCTAATGCTGCAGTAATTTCTTGTAGCAGTGAGTACAGGCTGTGGATGTAACACCGGATAAACAACAACGACATGAAAGAGGCTCGGAGCCGTCTCAGTTGCGTCAGGGCCGCGGACATGTATTCGAGTTCTGACAGAGAAACGAGTCAGTGCTACGGAGACATCTCACATGTTCTCCAGTCTAACTGAGTTTCTACTGCTGTGGTTTGGCTGGGGGGAAAGCAGCTTTAATACCTACAGTAGGTTTAGGTTTGTTCCATGGTGACTATTATCAATGATCAACCCAGGCCTGGCATTTACGAACACACTCTCCTTCATTTCCCTGTTCCTCTGTGGTGGTTGGTGAAGCAGCTTAGAGGTATGTCACTGTCAAAAACTCAGGCCTCCACACTTTTCCTGATGAAAAGATGAAAAATGTAAGACTGCATTACAAACATCAGGGACACAATGAACATTTATCAAATATGTTTTTCATCAGTAAAGGAGGAGCAGGGGTCCAGGTCTATGTCCCAAAAACCACAACTCAAATACTTCACTGCTACACTGGTTTTAAAGGGGAACTATGCAAGTCTGGTTGCTTTTTTGGTCACTTTTTTTTTTTACAGAGCGCCCCCTACAGTTTCAGTGATATTTTCGCTGTTGTAAAAACTCGCCGTTATACCCCCCAGCCCCACTGCTGTTTTCGATGAAGCTGGCAAGAAGGCAATCCGTGGAGCCATGTCTACTGAGGTGGGTAACTTTAACAAGAGATTACAGATTACTGGGAGTGTTTGTGCCATAGTGCTGTAAAGCAAGTCCATGTTTCTCACGAGACGAATGCTGGGACACCGGGTCAGAGGTACTGATCTTGTAAGGTTGGTTTTTGACCAAGAGACACTAGGTGGAAGGCAGAGAGTCTCCATTGTCCCCAGGGCTGTTTAATTCAGATCAAAATCTTGCATAGTTCCTGTTTTAAGGTGAACAGTGGTCAGTGCTATATGTAAATGTGACACCACTCAATACCACTATTAGCTATCATTTCTTTGGTTCTAAAATATCTTCATGCTTCATTTGACACAACAAATATGTGTGTGTGTGTGTGTGTGTGTGTGTGCTGATCTGTAGTTATGGTTGTAGATATTGGGTATGAATAAATCATTACATTTGGATTTTACTTTAACATATTCATATTCATTTAATTTGCTAAACAACCAACTGAGCAGCAGCAGCTCTTAAAAAGTGCTGACCTGGCAACCCTGACCAGGAGGCGTTTAACAAAATATATGTGAATACAAAACGATAACTAGGTTTTTAATTCATTCATTCATTCATTCATTCATTCATTCATTCATTTCATTTCATTTCATTTGATATATAATTATAACAGTCATTACATGTTGAATACGTATCCGAATACAAATTACTTTACTACTTTTACTTTACTTTACTTTGATCCTGAAGAACCAAGTTTAAAATATATATATATAAGCTTAAATTACTGACATGATACAAATGGAACTTGAGTTGGGAGAATGTCACCTTGGCTAAAATGACAGGATCCACTAGAAAGAAGACATCTCACTCTGTCTGATTTGTTGGAACTAAACAAACAGTTGGTAAAGATAGAATGCCCACACTGAAATACCACGGTAACATGACATGTGAACTATCTTTGAAATGCTTGCACTGTCGAATCCTGCAGCTGTGGTTCACATCATGTTAGACCATGATGAACTGCCACTGCACACGTCTCTTCCAAACATCCCTGCAGCAAGCTGTTGCTGCTGGTTCCAAAAGATATCATCATTTTCCTTGTTTTAGCCTCCTCACATTGACAGGTATGTCTTTTAGGATCCATTGTTGTAACCATTTTTGGAACCTTCTCAGGTCCTCAAGTAAAACTCTGTTCTCTGCCTCAGAGTCTCAGCTAAAACCAAAGGTGACTGTGTGTTTGTTGTTGGGGTCTCACACTTTGGAGTCCCCGTCCGAGGAGATCAGGTGTGCTAAGTTGCATTCATCCTGCTTTCCACTTTTTAATGTGTTTTTATTTTATTTATTTTGTCTGTTTTAATGACCTCACTGTACACACATGCATTAGTAATTTTGTAATTCTCTGTATCACACTTGCAGCTCTTCTGTGCCTTTTACTCCTTTGTTTTGTTGTCTATACAGCACCCACAGCACAAACTTTGAGGAGAGTTATTATTATTAGTAGTAGTAGTATGTAATGTGTATCATAGTGGAAACAGTATCACCAAATTTCTACAAGTGAAGACATTTTTCCTGTTGCAGTTTCTTCTCGGTCAGCTGTATTGATTTCTCAGTTCAGTTCTCTGCAGCAGGAACAGAACACAGATAATATGTAAATATCTTGGCCACTTTTAGGTTGTCTAAGAGGTTCATCTGAGATTTCCCAAGAGCTGAAGCTCAGGAGTTCAACGTCTCCTCTCTAACAGGGGTTTGATCCGACGTAACATCAGACGTGAGTGAGAGAATGGGAGCACCTTGGTGGTGGGAAGTGTGATGAATCTCTGAGCCAGCTTGTCTCGGCATATGCAACGTTAAATAATGCACCATTCCAGATGGTTAACCTTCTAAACCCCAGAATGCCTTTGGCTCCACATTCACAGAATGCCAGAAGAGCCGGCAGGCGGTGGAGAGCACAGGGAGTGATGAGGAGAAAGAGCCGGTTACTGCTGCTGCCTGTGACGCTCCCTATGTGTCCCTGCAGCAGGATCAGAAGTGAACTAGCAGTAGAACACATAGAACTACAGCTGTCATATGAAAGTTTTACTTCTACCAGTTAACTGTGCTTTCATTAAACTCTAAACATCAGATTCTAGATGTAATAATCTCATGTGCACGCACACCCTGATATGAAATCACAACAACAACTCACAAAACAACAGACAAATAAAACACAACAAATCACCAACCACAACAGCAAATCAGGAACCACAGCCACAAAGCAGCAAACATTCCATAAACCTCCAGTGGAAGGTAAACAGGGACTGTTGCTGATTGGATGGTGTAGGTAGTGTAGGTGGGTGTGTCTAAGGACACACCCTCCGCCCACCCTGCTGTTCTAAGATATTGTCAAGAGAGTCACACTTGACAATATCACACTAGAGTGAGAAAGTGTTTTGTTGTTGGGATCAGTCAGGTGAAACATTCCAGCATCAGAAGGTCAGAGCGACATACTGGGCCCGATCTCAAATAAAAAGAACTCAATTGCACTTTCATGAGAACATTTTTCACATTTGGTTGGTGCACGTTTTGTGGGTTACTATGTAAATGACACCAGGTGCAAACAGCATTTTTATAGGATGGTTGAAATTTTTCCACCATGGAGTGTCAGGATGGAAAGCAGGACGGCCCCTGAGCAAAATTAAATTTGATCTGATGGAGTTTTAGTGGAAAATGTAAATGAACAGATTGTTGAGGTGTGGCAGGGAAGAAATGCTGCATGAGATGATCAGAGAGAAAGTAAATACGGTTTGTGAAACACAAACAACAGATGAAGTCAAGAGACGATGGTGAGATATGAGAGCAACAGGAAAACAAAGAGAGGAAGAGAAGAGCTGCCTCTGTTGGACCAGTGCTGAGCTGCAGCTGGAGCTCACTGTCTGTGAAGAGCAGGTAACCAGGGTGTAACACCGCACAGTGATGAGGAGCTGCTGCACTCCCCATGACTGTACTTATGGATGGAGTGTATTCGATTCTAAAAGAGGTACCAAATACTACCAATGTAAGAAACTAGTTTATACATGAATTTATATGAGCTGTGGAATTATTAGGAGAGAAAGACTCAGGCTGTGTCCGAAAGACTGGGACGACTGGGAGTATTTCAGGATCGTCTACATACTAACTACTAACTCATGCTCTCTGCTCTTTCCTCCTCATTCTTTCCTTCTGCCTTCTTGATTTTCTGTCCGGGCTGCCTTAAAAAACATGGCGATGCAAGACGGCGACACTCTCTAAAGATAATCTATAAACTCTATACAAGAATAATTACAAGGCTACAAAAACCAAACACATTTTATTTTTTAGCGATTATACACTACAAATATATTCATGGGTAGTATATTCAGATTTTGCCAACAAACCTTGCCAAATAATAAACACTGGACCTTTAATGCACTACAAACCAGCATAGTCACTATATAGTGAGTAGTAGTGCTGCACGATTTGACAAAAATGTGTGATTGCGTTTATGGTGGACAATATTGCGATATGCGATTACGATATTGTACATGATTGCCGTCATGAGTCTTCTTGCTTGGTTTTCAAGGACAACAGAGAGTGTAGTTCTCAACTTAAAACATACACATTCTTACTAACATAACACAAAAAAAGAAATAAAACCATGTAAATGAAACCGGAGCTTCCCTGGCCGTTCGCCAGATGTGTCGAGTAGCACAGTTAGCTCCGTGTAGTGCTCCAAATCCTCTGTGATCATGGGACCATGGGGAGAGGGTCCTGCAAGGATATGGACCGGTCTGCTCACGTGACCATACCTGCTGCATACAGTTGGTTCGGAAACGTTGCACACATTACCGGACTCCATACACTACAGAATAATCCCAGTCACTGGCACACACACGTATCATGCACATTTATTTACATTAAACCTTTTGTGCGATTACATAATCGCACAGCATGATATCGCAATTGTGACTGTGATTCAATTAATCGTGCAGCACTAGTAAGAAGTGAGTGATTTCGGACACAGCCACAGTCTCTGTGTGCTGAATGTATAGGCAAATGTTTTCTGATTAGTGTTAGTGACACTAATAACAACTTTACCAGATGACATCATCATTATCATCATGTCAATGCCCTGCTTCTTGTGGAACCACCTGGTCATCCAAATATATAAATTAAATCAAATACAATATAAACTTAGTTATTAGCTCATCAAATCTAGAATATGAACACACTTTGCTTCAAATTTCACTTTAAAGGCATCAGTGTTTTACTCTGGTAAAGTTGATAAGGATATTTGGACTTTAATTAAAATAACCTGTAGTAAGTCACATGTTGGTGCCAGTTAAAAGAGCAGTCCTACCACACACCACACCGGCCCACCTGCTATTACACACACATCCCAGTGTTTCCCTCCTCAGATTACAGACATTTCCCACACACCCTAAAACTCAGGCAGCGTTTCTTATTATGGAAAACAAAATACCTCATGGTCTCTCTATTTCAGTGACACTGGCTCACTGCCTGGAAAACTGAGAATAATTTGTTAAATTCCCCTGGAAAATGCCTTGTTGTTTTTTTCTCTCTCAGGTCAATTGGAAAATAACAGTGTAGTAAACTCTGATTTTCGCCCTTCACCTGGACTTTAACATCAGCTGTTCTATGCTTCCTACTTTACTGACTTTTAGGGAAGTTCAAACCAGGGGCAGAATCTGACTTTTATTGTTGCTACACAACAGGAAACACAAGGGCAAAGCAGGATGCTCAATGAGAAAACAGTACAAAGGCAGAAAACTATCAGCAATGACATTTTAAGGTATGCAAAAAATATAACATATGTCTCATCTGGCTGACAAACATGACAAAGTTCGTCATCCCACTGACGTCACACAGACTCATATTTTTAGCTGTCTGGATTAATCAGTTTCCACTACTGAGCAACAACAACAACACATAGTGTCTTTCACACAGATTCAAAGTGAGTAACAAATCCATCAGGTTAACAGCTTCACACCAACTGTCATGAATGAGGTGAGTCACTGGACACAACTGTCACCCACTCAGAGTGTGTGTGGAGGAGGATGTTTCAACAGACTGGATTATTGGTCAGGACTGATGCTCAGCTGTCCACACAGGCCTGATGACTCACTGCCTCCTGACTGTGACAGGATGTGTGTGCGTGGACTGCAGGTATGTGTGAAAAAGAGTTTTTGTTAAGTCTCCTTAACAAAATAAGGTGAACTTAACCTCTGGTCTGGTTGAGTGTCCAGAGTACTGAACCTGAGAGGCCTCATTCTTTTTACAAATTCTTTACATAGTTCAGTACAGGACAAGAGCTCTGACCACCAGTGTTTGTTTGACTCAGTCACTGGTGAGACAAAAGTAACACACATTCCAGGTCATATCACAACGCAAAATATGAGACGGGGCAGTTATCAGTGCACCAACCAAATTCCTGTAAACATTAGAAATTGTGATGCAATTGCTCTCAGCAGCCTGGTTTCAGCTCACAGAGGTAGACTGGCTGTTTCAGAGAACTTTAGATGGTTCCTTGATCCCACTTCCCTGGTTTCTTACTATGTGTTTTACTAATTGTAGTTTCACTCAGGTATTCTCTAATCTGATCTTTTAACTTTGTCTTGAGTCAGTTTCAACATGCACATGTCCCCTCTGGTTCCTCTTTTACTCAGCTGGAGGCCCCACATTCACCCAGGGCACCTTCACTGCTCTGGTTTTATTCTTGATAGTGTTGACCTCTGCACATTATGGTCTTCATGGAGTCCTTCAGATATGTCAGAGAGGTTTTAAACAGAGTTGGTGTCACTAGTCTAATGATTGTTAACAGCTCTGTGTCCACTGGGGGTTCCCTCTCACGGTCCTGGACTGAAGAAACTAAATCACAACCCTGCAGATTTCAAAAGAATTCTAAATGAGCCTTTTGATCAAACTGCTACTTAGAGTTCAGTTAAATCCAGCACTGAAACTGCATTTCTAAAAGGACAATGCCTCAGCAGCACTCTGCTACATTAGGAGCTCCACCGCTAAAATTTCACACCAGTGAGCTGCTAATAATTTCCACTCTTGCAGTGTGAGTGTGACAACACCTGACTTCATCTTGGAATTGATTTGAGTCATGGACTAGTGAATCAAATCCTCCCAGACTTCCCCCTCATTCCTCCAAAGACTCTATCTATCTATCTATCTATCTATCTATCTATCTATCTATCTATCTATCTATCTATCTATCTCTCTATCTATCTATCTATCTATCATAGTCATGAGTTTTGCCTCCTCTGTAGTACCTCTGCTCTCATTTGTGGTGTTGTTCCATCCTTACCCCTCACTGTTCTGTCCATGTTCCCACTAGGACACAAATAAACACATAACCCAGCATGGTGACAGTGACCTTATGTTCCATAGTGTGTAGTGCATTGTACTGTATATATTCCTGTGAAGTGCAGCCCTATAGCAGAACAGCAGAATCTGGGACCTGATAAAAAGACTAGGTCTTTACCTTCTCTTATCTAGTTATAACACACATCAAGCTTTCATTTAGTCAGAGTAAAAAATGCCATTTATCATAAATCACAGCAAGATTTTATGAATCTATGATTACCTGACATGACACAGTCAAAAATATAAAAGAGCCTGATCTCAAAATAGGACTAGCTTTTGATCAGCTTAAACTTCTCTCAAATCAGTTCTCCATTAAAAAATAAGAGCACTGTGTCAATGTATGTGTAGCCTACATGTGGGCGTCGTAAAGAGAAACCAAACACATTCCAGCTGTGAACATCAGGTACGGGCACTCTGGTATACATGCAAGCAGAAACCAGCAAACACAGTCACCAACACAGAGCCTTCATCATGATGAGACAGAGAGTTCCTACTGAAACAGTAACGAGGTAAGTCCACCTCTACCTCACCATTGTGTCAGGGGAACATGGAAACAGAGGTGTGTGACACACTGGGGAAGTGCCTGTTTCCTATTATTCACTCATAAATATCTCCACCCTCAATTTCTGGGGCAACACTGTCATATCTGTTCACCATGGGTTAAGCAGGAAGTTCACACATTACTGCTGACACTACTGTCTGAGTGAAAACAGACACACCTGCCCAATAATCTCCGTATATTTGTCAGCAATGTTTGATTTTTTTTCCAATTACATAATGAACAGATGGGTGGATATTTGTTTTTTTATGTGCCATTGAAACTGTGAAGTAGCAGCTAAGCTGTACTGAGGTGTTTAAATGGTAGTGGTGAGGTGGAACTCTGTTGAGGGCAACTTTTGTGCACGTCAGCATGACTATATTGTTATGACAAATAAAAGCTGCCTACATTCATATTGGTT
The DNA here is from genome assembly GCA_021432705.1 of Caranx ignobilis. Classification (NCBI taxonomy): domain Eukaryota; kingdom Metazoa; phylum Chordata; class Actinopteri; order Carangiformes; family Carangidae; genus Caranx; species Caranx ignobilis. Next base: position 19,381,338 of record MU269988.1, read on the forward strand.
ATGCTTAAAAACAGAGCTACTGAAATTATGATACCAGTTCCACCAGCTGTCACTGAGTTGTTTGTCCTGTCCCATCCCAGTCACAGGATAAGTAGTCAAACTAACTGAAATAAATATCATTCCAAAACTTGAAATCAGGCCAGTGTTGAAGATCCACAAGGAAAAGGCATGGGTTCTACGTAACTTCTGTCCCTCAAGCCAAGCTTGTTAAGTCCAGGAGAGACTGTGTGTCATGAACACGTTCCTTTTCTACAATTGAAAACAGAGCAGCACTGAAGATTTAAAAGAAGACATGGGTTTTCTTAAACTGTGTGGAGATGCTTGAGATTGAATCCAGGGACTCATACATGCAAAGGATGCACTCTACACTGAGCTACATCCCCTCTGTGTGACATGGTCTTTTTGTCAGCACATTTGGTCTTTTTGTCAGCATATTTTGCAGCAGGTAAAATCACAGTTTACCTCAGTGTCTTTGAATGCATTGTGGTACTTGCAGACTGAAAGATGTCAGCAATCTTACAGGTTTACTACAATCCACACAGGGCAACACTGATTGAACAAACCTGAATATCATTTCAAGCTGAATGAAAGGAAGACGTTGACGCCTAAAATTTTCAGCTGCAAAGGGACATCCACATAGACAATGTCACATCCTTTGGATGGTATGCACAGACCTTATGAGCCGGTTGATTTATTTAACTTTTAATTAAATAATTTTAATTTAAACAAGTTTTCTGTCACAGGCTGACAGATCATGTCATTGGACGAATGCTTTGTTGGCTCAGAAGCAATATCTCACGGTGACAAATTTTCGGCTGTAAAGAGAAGTAGTGTCACATCCTCTGGATAGTATGAACAGATTCCAAGACCCAATTAGAAAGCCCCTCAAACAAAGCCCGCCACCACTGCCAATGAAAATTTCCACCCATTGTTGGCAGGATTCAAACCTGCACTGGGAAACCTCAATGGATTTCGAGTCCATCAGCTCGACAACAACTGCACACGGTGTGAGATATTCAGTGTTCTCCTGCACTGGGAAACGTGCACAGCTTCATCGAAAAGGGTGAGCAAGAAATGCTAACCATTTGACACAAAACAAAAAGCAGCTGTGATGGCCGGGAATCGAACCCAGGTCAACTGCTTGGAAGGAAGCTACGCTCACCTCTATACCACCATCGCATGGAAAAGAAAAGACGAATACTTTGTTGGCCTCAGAAGCAAATAAACTTTGGGCTGTAAAGGGACATCTACATGGACAGTGTCACATCCTCTGGATTGTATGAACAGATCCCAAGACCCCATTGGAAAGCCCCTCACACAAAGCATGCCACCACTGCCAATGAAAATTTCCACCCATTGTTGGCAGGACTTGAACCTGGGCGGGAAGACCCAAATTTATTTCTATCCCATCGCCTTGACCACTCCGCCACAACAACTGCAGACAGTGCGAGATATTCAGTGTTCTCCTGCATTGGGAAACGTGCACAGCTTCATCAAAGAGGTGAGCAAGAAATGCTAACCATTTCATACAAAACAAAAAGCAGCTGCGATGGCCGGGAATCAAACCCGGGACAACTGCTTGGAAAGCAGCTATGCTCACCACTATACCACCTTCGCAAGGAAAAGAGGAAACTTTAGACAAATTTTCTGTCAAGGGCTAGCAGTTTGTATCAGTGGATGAATGCTTTGCTGGCCTCAGAAGTAATATCTCAAGGTGACAAACTTTTGGCTGTGAAGGGACATCTACACTTAAGCCCAAAATTATTCATACCCCAGTCAAATACAAGGGATTTCTTCATTTTCTCACTCACAAATTAGTATTTCACCTCAGTTTTTACTTAAATAGGACACAAAAGAAAGTCTGAAGCCATAACCGATTTGTGTTTAGATAGAATGTGTAAATAAACATCTTTAACAGGGTGAAAACAAAAAATCACACTGTCCAAAATTATTCATACCCTGTCTCAATAATCAGTTGCATACCCCTTATTTTTTATTACAGCCTCCAAACGATTTTTATAATTGCTCACAAGCTCCTTGCAAGTATCGGCAGGAATTCTGGACCATTCCTCCTTTGCAAATGTTTCCAGATCTTTGAGGTTAGAGGGTTTCCGTGCTGTCACCCGTTTCTTGAGCTCCATCCATAGGTTTTCGATGGGGTTTAAATCAGGACTCTGACTTGGCCACTTCATAACGTTAATATCATTGTCCTGGAACCATTTCTTCACCACCTTGGCTGTATGCTTCGGATCATTGTCCTGCTGATAGGTCCAATACTCCCCCAGGTTCAGGTTCTCTGCTACCTGCTTGAGGTTTTCTTCAAGAATCTTGATGTACTGCTCTTTCCTAATGATTCCTTCCACTTTAACCAAGTTCCCAGGCCCATTTGCTGAAAAGCAGCCCCACAGCATGATGCTTCCACCTCCATATTTAACAGTAGGTACTGTGTTCTTTGGTTTAAAGGCTTCACCCTTCTTTCGCCAGATGAAAGCCACATCTCTGTGGCCAAAAAGCTCAATTTTTGTTTCATCTGACCACAGAACAGATGACCAGAAGCTTTCATCTTTCTTTAAGTAGGTCTTTGCAAAGGTCAGACGAGCTTTTACATGCTTTGGTTGAAGCAGGGGGGTCTTTCTTGGTCGACGTCCATAGAGGCCATTTTGGTGCAGTATCCGCTGGAGTGTCTGCCTTGATAGAGTCACACCACTTGAACTCAGTTCCTTCAGGACAGCCTTGGTAGTAGTCCTTGGATTGTTTTCAACATCCCGCTTGATCTTTCTGGCAAGCCGAGGTGACACTATTGACTTCCGGCCACATCCTTTGAGGTTTTTGACTGTGTGAAATTTTTGGTACTTTTGGATGATACTTTGCACCTTTGCTACTGGCACCTGAAATTGTTTGGCAATTTTTTGTACCCTTTCCCTTCCTTTTTGGCATTTACTATGCGTGTTTTCAAGTCCTCACTGAGTTCTTTGGTGTTTGCCATGGCAAGTCTTGTGTTGACTCGAAAATTACTGAAATGTCACAAGCAAGTCGACTTTTATAGTCTGAAAACTGGTTAAAAACAAAATACAACAACTCAGCAACATTGAGAACAATATTAAACACTTTAGACCCAGAGACGACAGTTTGTTTGAATATCCTGTAGCTATCGGTCTTTGTATCACTGGGGTATGAATAATTTTGGACAGTGTGATTTTTTGTTTTCACCCTGTTAAAGATGTTTATTTACACATTCTATCTAAACACAAATCGGTTATGGCTTCAGACTTTCTTTTGTGTCCTATTTAAGTAAAAACTGAGGTGAAATACTAATTTGTGAGTGAAAAAATGAGGAAATCCCTTGTATTTGACTGGGGTATGAATAATTTTGGGCTTAAGTGTATATAGACAGTGTCACATCCTCTGGATTGTATGAATAGATTGGAAAGCTACTCAAACAAAGCACGCCACCACTGCCAATGAAAATTCCCACCCATCGTTGGCAGGATTCAAACCTGTGCGGGGAGACCCCAATAGATTTCAAGTCCATCACCTTGAGCACTCGGCCACAACAACTGCACATAATGTGAGATGTTCCACATCCTCCTGCACCTTCATTACATGAAGTGGTGCAAAATGAAATCAAACCATTTGACACTAAAATGCAGCTGCGATGGCTGGGAATCGAACCTGGGTCAACTGCTTAAGGGCAGCATGCTCACCACTATACCACCACCACACTGGGGGACAGGGAAATTACACCACTCAAAACAAACAAAGCACAATACCTGCCAAACAAAAACATCCCTCTGTTGTTGGCAGGATTCAACCCCCAATGGATTTCTAGTCCATCACCTTGACCACTTGGCCACAACAACTTCAGACACTGTGAAATATTCAGTGTTCTCCTGCATTGGGAAACGTGCACAGCTTCATCAAAGAGGTGAGAAGGGAATGTTACCCATTTGACACACAAAAAAAGCAGCTGCGATGGCAAGGAATCAAACCTGGGTCAACTGCTTGGAAGGCAGCTATGCTCACCACCATCACATGGAAAAAGAACAGGAAGTTTGACATTGAAATTGTTATGTCACAGCTGAGCTGTACTGAGGTATGCCAAACAGCAGTGGTTAGGTGGAACTGTTTTCAGATGATTTTCAACCTTTTCAGGAGGAAGATGTTTTTCCAACATAAAAATGACATTAAGATCATCAACAGAGAATAAAATTAAATCCCATTATTAGTGGCAAAAGTCCTCTGTGACCCACATGAAATAGGTCCTTTGCTCACAGACTCCCACACAAACTCCTGAAGCCACATCTCATCACCACAGTTACTTAATGTGTTTGATGGAGACTGTAACACTGATCCAGAATTGTGGAGCTGGACTGGAGGATTCCTGACCCACTGGGATCACCCAGTGGGGTGTTTAGGTGAAAAATATATTCGTGTAGAAATTTAACTCATGCACGCCTGGCTGCAAAATGCCAGACGTAGAGAGAGGAATGTGTTCAGATACAACGGGACGGATCTTAAGTGAATGGTTTTGGAGGAGGAGACAAAGAATGAAGAAGTCCTGGGAGGGAGACAGGGAGGCAGGAGAGAGAGAGCAGCGGCGGGGGCTGTGGACCGTATCTTTATTTGGGAGACATTGTTTTGGTTTGAGCAGATGTGGGAGCCTGAAGCAAAGCCACATTCCCACATGGACAGACACTTCAGATGCTCTGGGAGGAGGAGTACAAGGAGGAGGGGTTACACGTGTGTTTAAGCATGTACTCAATCGCACATAGATGTTGTGCATTCACAAACTGCCATTATTGTGCAGAGTGGAGCAGCCCAACAGAGTGTGTTTTGTTCCTATAGGTTGTGGGCCTTTATCATCTCAGTGTTTCTGCTGCAGCCACATGGATGACGTGACTGACAGACACTCTGCCCTGCGTACACCGCTGTGCTCTCCAGTGTGCAGATCCTATCTGCAGAGGCCTGCTTATCTTCTTTGGATCTGACATGGCAGCGTGTCAATCTGCTGTCCTGCTCCACACTCGAGGACTCCGCTGGCTGAGCTCTTTCTCACAGTCCAGACCCGGCTCTGCTCAGCTGGTGAAGCAGATTCCTCCAGCACCGCAGGTCCTGGCTTTGTCCATGTGAATGAGTTCAGCATTAAACTCAGTGAACACTGTCCATCCTCCAAACATGTCAGCCTGGTTTAAACAGATGCAGCCTCAGTCTTCAACATGCATGCCAGTGGTTCACACTGTGTATATACTGTTGGGAAATGTAGTCTGTGGTTTGACTGATCTGGGTTTTTACCACCTGATGTGGCTTTCCCCTCCAAAACCTCCCATATGCCCCCTCACTCTTCTCATGTTTTAAGGTATATATAACATTCAGAATATTCACTCTAGATTGATTCACACAGATGGGAGTGCACATTTTCTGCAGATGCTGTAGCTCTGAAAGTTTCACTGACATGTGAACTCCTGGACCAGGTCACAGCTGAGTGTGAAGCAGCTGGAATGAGACTCAGCACATTCGTGTGTGAATGTGATACATATCATTGGATGATGCAACAGTAACAACAGCAACAATGTCCCTGTTTTAATGATTTGTGGTATCTTGACCCGTCAAGATCAACCCCTGCTGGTATTCAAAGACATCCAGCAAAATAACTCCATTGGCCACGTGCACATGCTGGCGTATTCTCGGCAGACAGTTTTGTAATAGGGTTGTGAGTTCTTATCCATGATCAGATTGTAACTGTCAGCAGCCTGTGAAAATGCCAATGCAGTAAAATCAAGTCAGCTCAGGGTTTCCAACACGTTAGACACAATAGCCAGTATTAAAGCTGGGGTTGGTAATCCTGTTCAGAAACACTTTTGTTATACTGGGTGAAATGGTCCTTCTACCCTCTGAGTAATCAATACATTATGTATTGAGAAAAAGGAACGAAAATAATCAGTCCTCTGTGGCAGCTGCAGGACTGACAAAACTCCGACCAATCCAAGCTCTTCGGTGCGAGGAGCAAAAACCAATCAGATGCCTTCATGTCTAGTTCTGTATCCGCCCCCCTCGATCCCTGTCTCTGACGCGTGTGCACAATCTTCACGTGTTGCTGTTGCCGGAAGAAATCAACATACAGAGTTACAGCAGAACGGATTTCATGCTCATTTATGAGCAATGGCTGAGAAAATGCAGCCCCAGTTACTACTTCCACCGTTATCTGTAACGGCTCGCCCCGAGAAAAAGGCAAGGAAGAGAAAGCCAGAGGCTGAAAAGGCTGCTAACAAAAAGGCTCTGGATAAAGCCAGACGTCAAACCAGAGTCGGTGTTGCTTTTGTGGAGACAACTGAGGGATTTGAAGGGCCTGAAAAGTGATGCTGAGGTTGCTCTCTTTCTGTTGGACAGGTAATTATATGCTTTGCTTCGGGGAGGATTTGTTATTTTTATGAAATGTGTAACTTTTGCTAACGTAGCTACTTTTGTAGCTTGTATTAGCCTAATGCTAATATTAGCTTCTCTGTGGGTTTAAAACGGGTCGGTGACGCTAGTATTTAATAGATTATAGTAAATAATAAATATATAGTACTACTGCTTCTCATTTTCGTGCGGTGCACGTTCCAGTCTGTGGGGGCGTGGCTTGGACGTACACATTGACGTTAGGGGGAGGAGGGGGGTGGAACTCTAGAGGAGGTGCACTTTTCAAATCTTGCTAGCTCTCTTGCTAGCTCTCCAGGATTACCAACCCCATCTTTAAATTGAAATGCCTTTAATATTACTAGACTCCACCCTGCCTGCATCTCCACACCCCAAGGTTATATAACCCAGCCTTTTGACCTCTGATCTCACTTCATCCAAATCTTTGCAGGAAATAAGACACTAGTGAGTGGACTAATCCTATTCCCTTTATTTATTGATTTGAATTGCAAATAAAATTTATGTTGTTTTAATGTTATATTGATTTTTTTTTCCTGATACCTGAGTTTGACCTTAGAGCCTGTTAACAAGACTGAGGATGCTTTAGTTAAATTAGTTTAAGTTAAAGTAACCTCATTCAGTATTATTTGTTCAATGTTTTTTTATTATTACATTACATGTTCCTATGTTAGCTTATTGGAACGGATTCTTGGATCCAGTGTTTTAATGAGCATACCACCTCAGATGCTCACTGATGCAGCACTGCCATCACCAAATGCAATATAGTTTTTTCACTACAGTACAATTCAGAATAATAATAACTTGAAAAGTCAAACATTGTCCACTTTGGAATGTGAACAAGTATTTCCACTGTTCACTTCATGATGGTCACAGTGAATAATACAAACGTCTCCACTGTGAAAAACCTCCACAGTTGTTCAACCCTGGCTGGAAGAATTACAAACCCCAGTGGAGTCTTTAGTTGCTCAATAAACCTTTAAGTACATAAATCTGTTACTTAAACTAGTCTTCCTGAATCATATTGCATCATCTCACTGGTGGAACAACACCAGACCACCTTCCAACGTTGGACCAGGAGTCATGTCAGGTATTTCAACAGCTTATCAGGAGGTGTCACAGCTGCCTCTGTCAGGGGGTTTCAGGGACATCCACCTGGGAGGAGGATCCTGGGGGTGGGCCCAGGCAACAGCACATGATGACTGGAGCTACACCACCAGAGTCTGGCCTGTGTGGGCATGATGATTCGCTCAGATACAGTGTGCGAGTAAATACTCAGTGTTGAGTTTTACCTGAAAACTAAGGTTTACACAAAGAAGGCATTCACAACATTCCGGCCAAATTCCATTGGCCTGATGGAAAAAACAAGAAAATTAGGCTCAAGTTGAAAATCACTGCAAGCTAATTGCAAGCGAGCTAATTTTTCCTCAAGCCATAATTCAAAATAGACTGGAGCAGACTGGGACCAGAGAGACTGGTGATTTAAATAGTTCCTTCTGCCACCAAGATTTGGTGGCAAATTAGCTCGATTATATTAATCATAGCAACTCAGAAAGTCCCTGCCACAGCAGACGCATCTTTTCCTTCCAGCCTCACCCTCCCCGACAGCAAATGCGTGAAAACTATGTCTATTCTTGAGTGTCAAAACAAAGAGATTGTGGTGGATGAGGTGCTGCCACAGTGTGAGCGTCACACTCATTCAGATCATAGTTCACAAACCCACTCACTACATTCCATGATATAAGTGACGTAGGAAGGAGGAGTTAGTTTTGCAGTGGAGCTGGGGGTGGGGGGTTTGTGGGAAGTGCAGAGAACCACACTGAGACAGATGTGGTCAAAAACCTTCATGGCACTGAAACATCTGTCTGGAAACAGTGATGACAGCTGTGAATACCACGGAGCAACTGGCATGTTATTTTCAAACAGGTTGAATGAATGAATGAATGAATGAATGTTTAACCCTCCAGTCAGTCTGGACAGGGACTTCCCATCACGCTCTGGGTAATGTGATGGCACCTTAGTTTTGTCCTTTGTGCTTCCCAGTTGGTTTCCAGGTAAGCAGTGGAACTAATGAGCCACACACTGATGTGATTCACTGTCACTGTTCCTCATGACACTCTGGACCTGCTGTGTCATCACCATCACTATGACTGAGCTACTTCCACACAGCAGAGTTAACACTATACATAAAGGTTTTGTATGTTCTTTGTCTAATCAAGACTTCCTTCATGTGTCTGTCTGAGGACTTCAGATCACAAAATGGTCAGTCTCATTGAAAATCTGAAGGCTGTGGGGAGGGGCCAGCTTCTTCCCAGCTCCATAACTCCCACTAAACATGACTGAGACGTGGGCGTGTAGGAAGGTGAAGGTCTGAAGACCTGCCAACATCTGGCAAAGGAAAATGTATCAATAATAATTCAGAGTATCTGCTCTGGATCCAATCAATATTGATGTAAACATCTTTCAGACGACAGACACCAATCACACCTGTCACATGTGCTGCGCTGTGCAAACTCAGCTGGCAGTTTAAAAGAGGAAACTGTTTCCACCTGCTAATGTTGGTGGGAAAATGGCGTATGGCAATTACAGTGTTAAGGGATACGTGTATAAAGTGAAAGAAAAGCTGTACAGATGGAGAACTGGATCAGTTCCATCGGCCTCTCAACAATATCTATGTAAAGTTTGCTAACATTAGCCACCAGATGCTACAGGTCATACCAGATCACGTTAAACTTGAATTTATTTTTCTTCCTCTCATATCAACATTTTTGATTTTTGGCATTTTGAGTTCCTACCCTCACCTATGGTCATGAACTCTGGGTCATGACCGAAAGAACGAGATCCCGGATACAAGCGGCCAAAATGCGTTTCCTCCGCAGGGTGGCGGGGCGCTCCCTTAGAGATAAGGTGAGAAGCTCTGTCACCCGGGTGGAGCTCGGAGTAGAGCTGCTGCTCCTCCACATCGAGAGGAGCCAGGTGAGGTGGCTCAGGCATCTGTACCGGATGCCCCCTGGGCGCCTCCCTTGGGAGGTGTTCCGGGCATGTCCCACCGGAAGGAGGCCCTGGGGAAGACCCAGGACATGCTGGAGTGACTACGTCACCCGGCTGGCCTGGGAACGCCTTGGGGTCCCCCCAGAAGAGCTGGAGGAAGTGTCTGGGGAGAGGGAAGTCTGGGGGTCCCTGCTCAGGCTGCTGCCCCTGCGACCCGGCCCGGATGAAGCGGAAGAAAATGGATGGATGGATGGATGGCATTTTGAAGGAGAAAAAAATATATTCCTTCAGATGTGTGTGTCCACTCTTAGTACAGTTTGAGGCACCAGGCAGTACAACAGGTCCTGAGTGACTCATTGAGGTCAGAAGAATGAAGCTGTTTGTAGAACAAAGAGACAGCAGAGTTGGACCAGAGCTCCAGTGTCTCTGTGCCGCGTCTGCTGACCCTGGTCTGAGTGATTACCCAGCATCAGGCCATTACCATCATTTAGGATCACATGAGGAGAGGAACCTGAGTCACAGACTGATGGTTTCCTGACCCACTCAATTTATTACAGTTTTTTTTAACTAGAATGAGGAAACACTCAGTCTTTTTGTTTCACCATCAGTCATTTCTCCATGTTGTACCCGTCACTCAGTTCCACTATGTGTGAGTCACACTAACTAATGTACTGATGTTGAAAGACACTGAAACCAAAACACACACACTGTATATGGGAGGGACATCCATCAAATATTGATAACAATATCAGTATCAGTACTGATACCATGTGGATGATATACATTATGAGTCTGTTTTCTGTATATTTACATGTTTCACTTTTTGATTCCTTAGACAAAATAATCTGAACTCACTGATAATAATCTGAATTTACTAGCTTCTTCTTTCAGAGCTTTCACTTATCGATCCAGACTAAGGGAAGTTTATGCTGTACTGTTCCAAACACACTGTTATCTCCATCCTTCCCGGCATCTTGTAAATGTTATTGTTCAACTTAAAGCTGGGGTTGGTAATCCTGTTCAGAAACACTTTAAAGCCAGACGTCAAACCAGAGTAAACATCGGTGTTGCTTTTGTGGAGACAACTGGGGGATTTGAAGTGATGCTGAGGTTGCTCTCTTTCTGTTGGACAGGTAATTATATGCTTTGCTTCAGGGAGGATTTGTTATTTTTATGAAATGTGTAACTTTTGCTAACGTAGCTACTTTGGAGCTTGTATTAGCCTAATGCTAATATTAGCTTTTCTGTGGGTTTAAAACGGGTCGGTGACGCTAGTATTTAATAGATTATAGTATATATATATATATAGTACTCCTCCTGCCACTTCTCATTTTTGTGCGGTGCACGTTCCAGTTTGTGGGGGCGTGGCTTGGACGTACACACTGATGGGAGGGGGAGGAGGGGGGTGGAACTCAGGGGAGGTGCACTTTTCAAATCTTGCTAGCTCTCTTGCGAGCTCTCCAGGATTACTAACCCCAGCTTTAAACAGTCAAACATGTTAGTGACAAAATGTTAAATAAAATAAATGTTCATTTATGTTGTGTTTTTATACAGAATCTGGCTGAACTTGGGAAATGCTTTTATGAAAAGCAAGTTAAAAATGAAGGAAATGTATTTTTTACTACAAGGCTGAGTGACATGGCTTACTCTGTGCCAAATTAGAGAGAAGTACAAAACTGTAATAATGAACTGTTAAAAATGTTTCAAAAGAGATTTTACTCCTGAGTGCATGAAACATGCTTCCTGTTAACAACTGTGGAGAAAGCTGTAATGATTCTGAATGTGAGTGAGCAGTGGCTAATGTTTCTTCAGGACTGGACTGTTGTGGGAGTTTTGCTTGTCAAACGTGTTAAAAACAAAAGCTGTTAATATGCTCAGTCAGCTGAAACAGTTGGTTACACGAATATGCAGTAACATCTGGGCCCAGCTGTGACTGTGTGACTGTTGCTGTGTTGAGGGCTGAGTTGTTATCTGGCTTTGCATCAGTATTTTATTTAAGTCTGCGCACCCAGCTGAGGATCAGTGTGTGACTTTGGTTTGTTGTCATGGAGATTACAGCCAGGCTGACACTGGATTTGAGAAAAAAAAAAAATCTGATAATGACTTTTTACATGAACACACAGAGAAGATCTGAGAACCAGTAACAGAAGAAGAGACACTCCCAATAATCAATGGATTTTCATTAGAAATGATATACGAATACGAATACAAATACGAACACGAATTACTTCATTGATCCCCAAAGGGAAACTCATTTGTCTGTGAGCTAATCAACCATTTGTAGAAGAATGAAGAAGCCTGATGGCTGAAGGCACAAAGGATCTTCTATATTTCTCCGTCCTGCAGTGAAGACAGAGGAGCCGTCCATCACCGCTCTTTGATTGGTCCATCAAGGTGTTATGAAGAGGATGATCTGAGTTGTTCAGAATGGCCTCCACCAGCGTGTATCTCTGATCTCTCTGAAGTCAAGTGCCTCAGGATGTTTAGTCTGTATCCTAGCAACGACTTCATGGAGACCTTCACATGGAACTTCAGCAGTAGCCACTGGTGGGATGTACACAAGTATTGTTTTGATTTGAAAAAGTGTCTACTTCCTGAGTCTTCATCTATATCTCCAGCTCCTCATCACTCTTGTTGAGCAGAGAGTTGATATTCTGCATGATGATTGACGGCAGAAAAGACCTACAGTACATCTCCACTTCCAAGCCTTTAACCTCTGCACCACCAGCACAGCAACCATGAAAGCAGCTCCTCATCCCAGCTGGAACAGCTGGGATGAGGAGCTGCTTTGGACCTATGATCTATAGGGCAGCAGTGATGTCATCCTCGTTCAGTGTGCCACTAAAACAAAACATGTCATCTGTGTGGAACTTATATCAAGTGTGTGGGTCAGACACCAACTCTCCACCAACACTAAAACCTGCGACTACAAGCTGATTGTGCTCTTTTCCATTGTCGGTCAAGCTTATCTTTGTGTTCTGACTGTGTACAACACAACTACAAAAAAAGATGTCATCACATGCACTTACTGAGCACACACACACAGATGCTGCCACTGTACAAACTGATCTATTACATCTGTAACAGAACCTTGTTAATGAGTCAATTTGATCAGTGATTGTGTGTTTAACACTGTCTAGGCTGCATCTCACTTTTCCATCTCCATGGTGTAGCAACTGTGTGTGTGTTGTAGCAGCATCATGCTGGACAGGTGTGTTTACAAAGCCTGTGCCATGAGTAAAGGGATAAGAGAGGGTGGATCAGCTGATCTCACTCACCAATGACCAATACCTGTATCAGCACACATCCTTACATAAAACAATATTCAATCCGTTTGCTGCTGGAAACTGATTCAACATGTTGATGTTTGCAGTTTCAAGCTGACACTGTGATCAGCTGGACGCATCTACTTCAGGTTTACACTGACCTCAGACCACACATGTCTCATCCCTTCAAGCGGAGCCGATCTTTTAGTGACAACACAGCATCACCTAGCAGGGCGCCACAGCATCGACCAATCAAACGCCTGCAGGGTCACATTCTAACCACTCATTTACAGTCATCACCGTCCTCAGATTCACAGATATGACCGTCACAGCAGACTTCCTGCATCTCACATCATGTCTCACTGGGACTGGAACCAACAGCAAATACTCATGTTTCATCTGAAACAATTGTTTGGCATTTTGGCTAAAACACCATTTATCATTTATGGTGATCATACTTGCCAGAAATAATATTTAATTTGATCCTGATGATCAGATAATCTGTCACTTTACAGCTGAACAAATCAGAGATGCAGGCGCTGACTCAGAGGACTGGAACCGGACTAATCAATTAACGGCTGATACTTCTCTGAGCCTGGTCCAGAGGGATCCGAGGTCCACCCTACTGCCTCACCGATCACCTGCATTCCTAAGGGAAGATAAGGGCTGCACCACTTCAACCAGGTGGCGCTCCTCAAGTCATGTTATTGCAGAGTTTCTTCTCACATTCAGAGGAGATGTGATAAAAATGGCAGTGCTGTTGCCACAGCTCTGAGCACTGGCTTCCTGCCCACCCTTCATGGGTACAGGCTGATTATAACTAACTGTCAGGATTCTGGGTGGTGTCAGAGCTTCCACCACAAACTCTTCTGTGATGTTGCCATCGTAGAGACAAACAAGCTGAGGGGCAGGACGTAAATAAAAATAAGATGGAGATGTTTTCTGAAATGCAGCAGCAACTTTTCTAAAGTCACTTTAGAAACCTCTACCGTCTTTTTACACAGTTTAAGTGTGTAAAAAGAGGGTGGGGGTGGGTGCTGCTAAGTGAGGGCGGGAGGGGCTGACCAGAGAGAGAGAGAGAGAGAGAGAGAGTTCAGGCTGAGTGAGAGGAGACCTGAGTGTTTCAGAGGAATGTGTGTGGAATGGGGAAATTTGCTCAGTGAGGCAGGAGCTGCCTGCTGGAGAGGTTAGAGTTAATCTGATCAACTCAGCACGGGAAAACTATTTAGCCTATTGGAGCATCACTCAATGCTGTCTTTATCTTCAAGTGTGTATGTGACTGTAAGTGTGTGGGTGTGTGTGGTCTCAACTCTCTATCCATGTGTGTAAAGACACTTCCGGGGAAATTCATTTTCCATCAGAAACTCAGGAAGACAAAAGTCAAAGTTGAGAAAAATCTACATCCAATTAAGATCCAATAAAGTAACAGAGTATAAAGTTTAAGAAGAAGATTATAATAGTATAGCTACTGTCTTACCTCCAGCACCTGGACGTAACTGGTTGGGAACCATCCCCTGACTCCGTCCTTCTCTCCCTCCCACCAGCCTCCGGGCAGCGCCTGGACCACCTTGATAATCTCCCCGGCCTCGAAGCTCAGCCCCTGCTGGTGCTGCTCCCCGCTGAACGGGTACAAACTTTTACAGAACGATCCAGACATGACGCTGATTACGATCCTCACACACGCTCCGGAAGAAAACTACCCAACTAATTACTTTGTTGACCGAGGAAGAAAAGTGCGTAGGGTGTGGAGTTCGTGCTGCGGCTCCCGGGTCGTGGCGGAGCGGAGTGAAACTTGTGTGAAGTCGGTGAACAGGTTCTCCTCCTCCCGCTGTCAGCACGCCCCCTCCTCGCTCTGCTCCTCCGGCGTTGCCTGTCTGAGGCCTCTTCAGACCGGCGTCAAGCTACATACAGCAAGACCGGAGGGACCGGAACTCTCACCGACGTGCCTTCAAAATAAAATAAGAAAATATCTACTATTGATAAAAGAAACTTCTTTTAAGCAGTTTCCATGACCAACTAAGCAAACTCGATGAAATTCAATTAAAGTCCAAATTTATTATTATTAATATATATATACAATACGAATATATATATACGAGTATTCGTATTTGTATGACTGAAGTCAAGTGCCTCAGGATGTTTAGTCTGTATCCTAGCAACGACTTCATGGAGAACTTCAAATGGAACTTCAGCAGTAGCCGTTGGTGGGGTGTACACAAGTATTGTTTTGATTTGAAGAAAAATGTCTACTTCCTGAGTCTTCATCTATATCTCCAGCTCCTCATCACTCTTGTTGGGCAGAGAGTTGATATTTTACATGATGACTGACAGCAGAAAGGACCTACAGTAGCCTATATCTCCACTTCCAAGCCTTTAACCCCTGCACCACCAGCACAGCAACCACAAAAGCACCTCCTCATCCCAGCTGGAACAGGGTGGCATCCTCCAGACTTGCTCTATTTTCAGTGTGATTTTTTGTTTTCACCCTGTTAAAGATGTTTATTTACACATTCTATCTAAACACAAATCGGTTATGGCTTCAGACTTTCTTTTGTGTCCTATTTAAGTAAAAACTGAGGTGAAATACTAATTTGTGAGTGAAAAAATGAAGAAATCCCTTGTATTTGACAGGGGTATGAATAATTTTGGGCTTAAGTGTACATACATTTCATACTGTATATTACTCCTACACTGTAGTCTTGTTTGGAACAAGCATCAGTACATCATTCTGTCTTGTCTGTTTGAACTTTCAGATATTCTTTCTTCTTCAAACTGAGAACTTCTTTTTTCTACCATGTCTTTATTCTTTACATTCTTCAGCAGAGAAATCAACATATTCTTCCTTACTGTGACAGTTTGACTTCTTTTTCCTGCAGCTTAATGAATCCAAACTGTAGCTGGCATTTGAGGCTCCACACCCAGATCTGATGAAACACATCTTGTTTGTATCATTATTTAAAAGTCCTGCTGCAGTAACAGTCTGCCCTGCCTGTCGCTGAGTGGGAGTTCTGAATGCTGAGTTCAAATGATGCATTTTCACCAAATCATCACTGACAACAACATCCACCCTGAGTCCAGCCTGTTCTTATTTCCCAGAAAGCTCTCCCTTCATTAAAACCTGCACATTTTGTCCTTATTGGATTTAAATAAGTGTTTCCTGTTCCTCCTCAGGAGTTTGACCTCAGTCCAACATGGACACTGACTTTCCACACGAGGCCATCGTCTCTCTCAGAAAGGGAGCAACAATGCTACAGAGCAGAAGTCAGTTGCATTATTGTAACGTCTACATGAATGTGTGCAGCAGTACCTCCCTGAGTCAGCTGATTGACTGTGTATTGCAGATTATGCTCTTGAGGCAGTTCATGCTCATGCAGCAGAAGTTTCAAGTTCCCATTTATTTATCGATGGGAGACATGAAAGCCTGGCTGCTGACCGGGAGGAGCTTCCTGCAGGAGTGAGTTCACCGTGACACGTCAGTTCACAGTATTGTAAATGACTGTATTTATAAATGCAAACACACAGGGACTCAACAATGAAAAAAGAACACAATGATTGTGACATTTACAGGTTCCAGAGAAAGGAGGCAGAGCCCAGAAAACTGCTGATGGTTGAACTGGTAAATAAACACAACACTGGTACTGCTACTGGTCACATCAGAACAAGTGAAAATGCAGCAGTAAAAGTTCAGAGTTTGCTTTATAAATTAATCTTTTTATTTGTATGAGGATGAATCTTGACTGATTTTATTTTGATTATCTGATTTTATAGAAACTGAGAACAGTACAGGTTTGCACAGCTGTCAGAGTCTATGTTTTACATTACACGTCTGAAATGTTCAAGACTCCTATATAAAGGCGTCAAATGATTGTCTATCAGAGACATTATATACAAGTTCTTATAATAATCTTGAATGAAACTCATTAGTCTTTCGATCAATACAAGGCTTTATGAAGTACACATACAAGAGTACATCCACAACCAAGCACAGGATTCAGTAAACAGTGTAGAGAACCAATCTCTAATATTTACACCAATCCAAATTATTATTTAGATTAACTTGAATGAAAATGACAGCTTCACAACCTTAATCACATATAGATTATTTAAAATATGGACATGGCCTCTATGACGTCACCCACAGGCATCAAGACTGACCGTCTGTGGCCTGTATACACACCAGTCACTCAAAGCTACCACGTCCTCAATCATACAGAATTTTAGGCAATAAATGACATAAAATGGATGAGAATAATGTAAACAGATGAGTTATATAAACAGTCAAGAAGGAAGAAATGATCTACAGAGACATTTTAACATGGAGACTCTCTCCAGTGGTCAGGAGAGGAACTGCAGGTTCTGGTTCAAGGCTTCATTGCCCACTGGCCTTGACTTATGACCCTTTGCTACACTTCATCCCCTTTCTGTCTTTCCCCCTATTTTGATGCCTCTCTGTATCTGTCAGACTGAAGACAAAGTAATGACCAACAGCAACATAAGAAAAAAGATGTGCAATACTAATCACCATGACTTATTAGGGAGGTCATAGAAAATAACATTAAGTCTTCACAGGCAGTGCTATCTGATAATACCAGTTACTTCCAGAACTGGAGGATAAAGTGTTGTGTAATATCAGCTGCCTCTAACAGATGAGTGTTATGCACAGGTCTGGACCTCAGGGAGGTGCCACTATCTGAACCAGATGGAGGAGGAACTCCAGGAGGAGCTGGAAAAAGAGACGACTCTCACTGCTCTTCAGCAGAGAGGTAAAGATACGACCACCCAGCATGGTCTCAGTTTCCGTATCAGTTAATCCCTCAGCATCCTGTCTCTGTCTTCTTGCCGTATAAAGGTCATGGTGGAGGGCCTTCAGATGTTTCTCTCTGTGACCCACCCTAAAGCAGAGTGTGATGAATGCACCTTCCTCCACCACCTGTCCAGCAAGCTGCTCAGATCTCACACTGGCTCTCACACCAGCAAACGGTCTGAACTGGCTCTGATCGCCAAGCTGAACCGGGTCACTGCACCTTTAAAAGCACAGAAGCTGCCAGCGCCGAGGTCAGCAAGCTGCTGGCCGACACAGCTGCACCTTGTTTCTGCCTCAATGCGTTTTTCAGTCGAGCTCGTCTCCTGGCCATCTGCACTTCAGTGAGCCAGGACGTGGTCAAAGCCACTTACGAAAGATTTCTCAACCGTTCCAAAACCTTACAACTTATGAACTTTGATCGAGAGCTTCTTCATTGCCAGGAGAGGTGTCATCTGTGCCATCCAGGACATGGATGACAGAGCACAAAGAGCTCTTCATCAGCATCTGACTGACCAGGACCCTGTAGTAATTCTAGTTCTCCTGACACAAAAAATAGGGATGCACAGTAACTCTTCTAATAACTGTTACCGATAACATTTTTAATAGTTTGTATACACATCTGAGGTTAAGAAAGGCTAAGATGTAGTGAGTAAAGATAAAATGAACAATATAGCTCTGCATCTAAGTCTGCAACACAATAATATATATAACTGACATCACAACTGTAGTTACAACAAAAACAAGAGCAGTTATGACTCTTCAAAAATCAATATTTATCATTGTTTCAAATCAACTCAGAGGGCAAATGGACTGAAAATGAGTGAAATCAAGGCTACGTTGGCTAATTTTGGCTCTAATTACATTATCAGACTTATCTGTATATTTGCCAATAATTATTGATGGGTAATTATCAGCCAATTATCTGTACTGATGGTTATCATACGAATTATATCATACGAATACGAATCATGCAGCCCTAATAAAAATATCTCCTATAAAAAATAAATCGTCAGTTAAGTTTTTATTTTTTCAGACTTCAGAGGTGTACAGTGTGTAGACCAGTAAGTCTCATTTAGTGCTGAAATTTAACAAGTAATACCAGAACTTCTTTTATATCTCATCCTCAATATCTCATGCATATGTTGTCTTCTTTAAACTGCAGATGAAGAGGAGGAGGACAAAAGGGGGGGCCAAGGAGTGCGGGCCTACTTCAGTCATATGTGGAAAAAGATGATTCACATGTTGACTGAGGAGTGAATCACACCTGCTGTTCTCTCCACTGAATTACATTTATGATGATAAATATAAATCTACATAACCTCAATGCAGACAAATTAAACATGTTAAAGCTGGGGTTGAGAATCCTGTTCAGAAACACTTTTTGTTATACTGGGTGAAATGGTCCTTCTACCTTCTGAGTAATCAATACATTATGTATTCAGAAAATGGAACGAAAATAATCAGTCCTCTGTGGCAGCTGCAGGACTGACAAAACTCCGACCAATCCAAGCTCCTCGGTGCGAGGAGCAAAAACCAATCAGATGCCTTCATGTCTAGTTCTGTATCCGCCCCCCTCGATCCCTGTCTCTGATGCGTGTGCACAATCTTCACGTGTTGCTGTTGCCGGAAGAAATCAGCGTACAGAGTTACAGCAGAACGGATTTCATGCTCATTTATGAGCAATGGCTGAGAAAATGCAGCCCCAGTTACTACTTCCAGCGTTACTTGTAACGGCTCGCCCCGGGAAAAAGGCAAGGAAGAGAAAGCCAGAGGCTGAAAAGGCTGCTAACAAAAGGTCGGTGTCGGTGTTGCTTTTGAGCAGTGGAGACAACTGAGGGATTTGAAGGGCCTGAAAAGTGATGCTGAGGTTGCTCTCTTTCTGTTGGACAGGTAATTATATGTTTTGCTTTGGGGAGGATTTGCCTAATGCTAATATTAGCTTCTCTGTGGGTTTAAAATGGGTCGGTGACGCTAGTATTGAATAGATTATAGTATGTATATATATATATATATATATATATATATATATGTGTGTGTGTATATATATGTATATATATATATATATATAGTACTCCTCCTGCCGCTTCTCATTTTTGTGCAGTGCGCGTTCCAGTTTCTGGGGGCGTGGCTTGGATGTACAAACTGACGGGAGGGGGAGGAGGGGGGTGGAACTCAGTGGAGGTGCAATTTTCAAATCTTGCTGGCTCTCTTGCTAGCTCTCCAGGATTACCAACCCCAGCTTTAAACTGTATTTACTAACATGGCCATAAGAAATGACACTTTGTGTGAAAGTGATTTTTGATGACATAGAACCTCCAAGAATTATCACCAGGCTCTTCAGTACCTTTCAGCTTGTGCTGATTTTACCACCTGCAGCTTTAATGTTTTGCTTCAATCTAGCTACTGTAATCACCTTTGGTCACAGCTACAATCAGCTAGATTATGAACATAAATAACATAAGTGAAGATCTTTTCTTAGGGACTGGTGGAAACCCAGAAGAGTCCTGGAACCCCCAGAATCCATCATAGAGCCCGCATTAGTATGGACGGATATAGATAGATGTAGAGGGCATTCATGTTCAAGGACCATTCAAGTTTATGTCCATAAATACATCAGTATTTATAAGTGTTCACTGCCTCAGTGTCCTTCCTTTGTATGTTAAAGCTGGGGTTGGTAATCCTGGAGAGCTCGCAAGAGAGCTAGCAAGATTTGAAAATTGCACCTCCTCTGAGTTCCACCCCCCTACTCCCCCTCCCGTCAGTCCAAGCCACGCCCCCACAAACTGGAACGCGCACCGCACGAAAATGAGAAGCGGCAGGAGGAGTACTATATATATATATATATACTATAATCTATTCAATACTAGTGTCACCGACCCGTTTTAAACTCACAGAGAAGCTAATATTAGCATTAGGCTAATACAAGCTACAAAAGTAGCTACGTTAGCAAAAGTTACACATTTCATAAAAATAACAAATCCTCCCTGAAGCAAAACATATAATTACCTGTCCAACAGAATGAGAGCAACCTCAGCATCACTTTTCAGGCCCTTCAAATCCCTCAGTTGTCTCCACAAAAGCAACACCGATGTTTACTCTGGTTTGACGTTTGGCTTTATCCAGAGCCATTTTGTTAGCAGCCTTTTCAGCCTCTCTCTCTTCTCTTCCTTGCCTTTTTCCTGGGGCGAGCCGTTACAAATAACGGTGGAAATATTAATTGGGGCTGCATTTTCTCAGCCATTGCTCATAAATGAGCATGAAATCCGTTCTGCTGTAACTCTGTACGCTGATTTCTTCCAGCAACAGCGACACATGAAGATTGTGCACACGCATCGGAGACAGGGATCGAGGGGGGCGGATACAGAACTAGACATGAAGGCATCTGATTGGTTTTTGGCCTTCGCACCGAAGAGCTTGGATTGGTCGGAGTTGTTTCAGTCCTGCAGCTTCCACAGAGGACTGATTATTTTCGTTCCTTTTTCTGAATACATAATGTATTGATTACTCAGAAGGTAGAAGGACCATTTCACCCAGTACAACAAAACATGTTTCTGAACAGGATTACCAACCCCAGCTTTAAGTGGTGGTTGATGGGTGGAAAGTCAAGGACCAGGCTGCATCCTCGGGAGCATGCAAGAAGGTTCTGAAGGAACACATTCTCTGATGACACTGGAGGATTTACCCTCTGTTGGGTCATCTGAGGTCAGATTTGAAACTTTGGGCAGAATTTAAAATCTTACGCTGCAGTATCTAACTGGCCCCTGAATACAACCTGCTGCATCAGAGCAGAGTGATCACCAACAGACTGAATCTCCTTTCTGATTGGAAGCACTGAGGAAAATAAAGAGACTCAAATGAACAGAGTCAAACCGTCCTCTTGACTTTTTGCTGAAGCCGTTATCTCCTGTTAAAGGGGGCCCTCTAGTGGTTTACACTGCAGCATTACACATGATGTGAGAGCAGCAGAACTTCTCCCAGTGACAAATATCCTGCATGAATCGAACTGATATTAAGTGGTGACAATTCAGCCTCACTTGACAGATCTGCTGAAGATGCAGAAAATGTTCAGATATCTTCACAAACTAAATCAGATCTGAGGTACAGACAGTGAGGTTCATATCACTTCACACACTGGAATTTTCAGCTACTGCAAGCGGTCCTCACATGCATCATCCATGGTCATAATGGTGAGTCATACACTGAACCTGGCCTTCACAGCTCTGCCCTTCATCAAGTCAAACAGAGGGAACTCCACAACACATACTGTCATCAATCACTGATGCAGTGTGTGAGACAGAGGTCATGTTCCTTGTATCAAGGATGACAAGGAAGAGGACTGGGACATGACTGATTAAAAACACTACAGTTACAGATCAGAGTTACTATATCTGTTGCCTCTTTGTGAATCTTTAATCCTTTTTTAACCTCTAAATCCTGAGATATTGATCAGTTTACTTCCGTTCTGGACTTTTGAACACACTATACAGCTGTCACATCTACAGCTCAATTTCAGCTGAGAAATATTTAGCTGAAGGTCCTCTTACAGTTTTTCTCAATATTGTCACACTGCTCATCAAAACTCTAATGAATGACTGCAGAAGGTAATAGGTCAACCAAAGCTTGTCATTTCTGTTTCAAAATGTAAAAAACTGTTTTGTTATTGTTTGAGCCAAACTCGGCAAATTGTAAGGATGCTTTACATGACCATGATATAGATAGGTATGTATAGCATATACATATGTACAGGTTTTGGTACATATGGTTTGGTACATTGGATGATGAAAGAATATTTATGAGCTGATTACTTTGAATGTACTTTGCACACAAAAAACACAAGTTGAGAGATCTGGGCTTTATGTTTCAAACAGTGCTTTTCTCATTTGATAACTGGGCAAAAGCAAATGAGAAAAACTATAATGGCTTTTTTCCCAGTCTTAAAAACCTCATTGCATAAAGGTAGACTAAGTCCATGTCCAGGACTTCCTGTCACTTTGTGATGTCACAACATAGCAGTCCTTATGTTCAGGTAGCCCCAAGCCCCACATATGTTGCAGCATTTAATTTCTCCCAGTGTTTTACCTGAAATGTGCTTTTTTTCATTGATCACTCAGAAAACAGCTAATCAGCAGAGAGGATCAGAGCCTCTTGGTTTGCCTATTGCTGACACCTGTTATTACTTGAGCTCCAGAGAGAATCCTGGTAGAGGAGATGCAAAACTAGACTGAGATGTTACACTGAGGTGGTTTCTCTACAATAAGTACATCTTCTTATGGATCAACACTTAAGTAAAAACTAATCCTAAAAAACAGAAAAGAGGAGAGGATGAAAATATGAGACCTTTACATAGCAGAGGGCCAGAGTTTCACTCAGTTTCCATCATGAGTGATAACACCCAATTTCTTCAACAAATTTGGTGAAATATTCCAGATGATTAGGGAGGTTTTTCAAAATTGTGACTCAATTTCTTCTATTCACAAATGTTTATTTGGGATACACTTACTAAGCTGTTAGAAAGGAAAACTGGAAAACTTGCTGATGAGTATAATGTCAGATTTTTGATTTGAGTCCCAGACAAATGAAATTCCTGTATTGATGGAGACTCAGACAAAGCAAAGCACAGAAGTCTGATGGACAAAACAAAAGGCCTGAGGATGGAGTGACAGCTAAAGATGCTCATCTTTAGAGACTCTCCTGGGTGCGTCCTGATTGGTCCACATGCTCCTTTGATTAGACTTGATGACAGTTAATCCGCTGGCTTTAGGTATTGCCTGCAGATGACTGACAGCGGATAGCAGGCTATTTTAGCAAACAGTTGCTCAAATTAGACTAACGCTACGTTAACGCTAAATGCACAAACAGTGCGACTCGACTAAAGCACACACTCCTGTAGCGCAGCTATTTACTACCAACACAATAAATTTTGTAGTGTTAAATCAACACTTAAAGAGTTAAATTTAACACTATTTCCGAGTGTATTTGGTCCTTATCAGAATTGGTGTTAAATTAACTCTTTCCATAGTGTTAAAATTTCAGAGTAAAATTAACTCAAAATTGAGTAAAAATTTAACACTGGCTAACACTGTACAGTGTTAATAAAACTTAACACTGCAGGTTAATGACACTGGAGAGAGTAAATATGACTCTCAGCAGTGTTGTTAAGTTACTCTACTGTGGTGACAAATCAACTCTGATCCTAATGCTTTTTAACACTGCATTGAGTTATTCAAGATTAACATTGGAGGCTCATATAACTCTGAAAAGTGTTAATTTTACACACAAATGTGTTGATGATTTACTCAAAAAAAACAAAACAAAAAAAAACAACTCAGAGTCAAATCCAAACAGCCATTAACACTGCACAGATATATATGTAGTGTTATTTTTACACTTTCGTAGTGTCAAATTACCTCTATACATAATTAAATTCTTTGAAAATGTACCACTGAATAAAACAAGTTACCACAAAAATGCATTTAACTTTTCATTTTTATTGTACAAAAGCACCACCACTTAAGAACACTGACCCTAGGTCTGCATAAAATGGCAATATGTAACAATATATAAGGCAGTATCTGTTGTACCATACTTCATTTGAACATCAAACGGTTTGAAGTAAAAAAATCATTTATGTGCAACACTTTTAGAACCTTGTCTGGATGTAGCTTGACCTTAAAGGCGTGGTTATGGTCATCAAAAAACATGGTTTCCATCAATTTTCCACAGAGCAAAACAAAGTCATCTTTTACAGCAATCATGTCAATCTTACAAAATACAGGCATCTCACATGCTACCTCAGTACATATAATGAAGTCACAACGATATTCTGTACCGTGATATTTTAACCATTTGGCAGAAAACACACTGGTTGACAAATCAGTTCCAAGTTTTGCAGCAACTGCTGCGCCCTGTTTTAACTCATAAAGTGTCATCATTTTTCCTGGACCTAAAATTAATCTTTCCTTGCTAAAAGACTCATGATACATGGCCATATAATTTTGGTGCTTTTTGGCTAATGTTGTTGTAATGTTTTTAAAGCTTTTTAATTGTTGCTTGATCGCTAAGATGGCGGCGCATGAGCATGCAGCGGCTTCAAGCTCTCCCTACCTGTGCACGTTTTTCATGTTTTTTTGTGTGTATTTTTGCGAGTTGTTCGTCTGTACCGGACTTCAACATCAACTACAACCATATGGACTTATTAGACATCAGTGAAGGATATGTGTTGCTGTTGCTATGTGTGTTAATCTTCCTATGCTATCCTTTAAGTAATCATCTTTGACGTATAAGTATTGTTGATATTGTGTATGACTGTTTTGACTAGACAAGGAGTGTAGTGCAGGGCCTAGGGAGAGGAGATTATGTGCAAGGACAGTGAGTGTAGAGAAGACAGGTCGCCGCCGCCTGCAGAGAAGTAGATTGGGGAAAGTATCTCTAGGTCAAGGGGTGGGGTGGAATTCTGTACAAAATTATCTGTGTAAACGGGGAAGACACACACTCTGCTTAGGAAGAGGCGGTGGAAGCATTGTGGTCCAGAGCTCTGTAAGCAATCTCAAACTTTGATTCTCTGCTGTATTCATTTAATAAATTAAGATGTGATTTTAACTTTAACTTTGTGTCCTGCATACTTCATCAAACGAACACGTGAGTCCTGGGTTTATAAGTTAAAGGACTCAACAATTTGGTGACCCCGACGTGATGAAGGCAGGAATTAATTTTTATCTGTGTTTACTGTTAAAGACTTTGTTACAGGACATATAGACAAGTGGGACGCGGCAGACAACCAGAGGCCTCTAAAACGGAGCGGTAAGCAGAAGCCTGTTTCAGCAAAATTCTGCACATTGAGAATGACTAAAGTAACGTTGTACTAAGTGTCCCTATTGTCTATCATACGGTTCAGAGTACAAAGATTGAGATTGCTTGACGCGATCGGAGGAAAGATTCCCGGGTGATTAGCACGCTGAGTGGGCGCCTCCAGGGAGATCGCGATCGGCGGAAGGGTCCCCGGTGACTGACAACTGAAGTGTGGTGCCGCCGAGGGAGATCGATAAATCAACCCTTCAGGATCTACGATCTGATGAGAAGGGGATCTCCTTAGTGAGTGCAAAGCCTGTTTTCATAAAAGAACAGTGGAATTAGTGATTGTTTGTACATATCCTCCAAATTAAAAGGGGCAGGTTCGCAATACTTATGCTTGACTAGAGCCGTCGCAAGGCGTGGTGCGGTAACTCGCATGCTTAGACCCGTTTGCGAAGAGGGCGCGAAGCAAATTAGGATTGGTGTCAAGAACTCCCTTGGGTAATTTACCGGGACCTGTGGAGGTCTGATCAGCCTGCCACAGGGAACGAAGACCCCTCGCACTCAGGGTAGGAATAGGGTTGGATACAAAGTGATGGTTACAAAGTGATGGTGACAACCCGGCTTCGATTGCGCGGAAAACCTCGATCAGAGAGGCGTTGTGTTATCAGTCGTTTACAAGGACCAGGGGAGCGAGTGTGATGCAGTAATTCAGGATAATTTACTGCTGGAGTGTTTCATTTCTGGTTTTTTCCCGCTGGGGACGATCAGCTTGTGATTCCCAAACTGTGGTCAAAAATTCCATATTGGAGGGACCCCACAGTGGTCTGAGAGACTGGTGCATTGTGTGATCATTTTTGAGAAGGAGCGTAACAAAATTGGCAAAGCAAAATAAACAGGACAACAACGCAAGTGGGTGGTAGATACAACGGTGTCTCTGTGCTAGTCTGTCCAGGTGTCTGAGCTGTGAAACGTGTGGGGGTAACCTGACGGTGATAACAAACCACACGCCGCACTGACAAGTGTGTGCAGCTCATTGGGTCAGTGACTCGGGTGTACTCCATACACACTGACCGGCCTGGCAGACTAACAACAGTAGGGTCAGTTGCTCGGGTGCTATGCCATACAAACTGACTGGCCGTTGGGAGGTCATTAACTATTGTTTCTCCTTAGGAACGAGAGGAACGTGAGTATTTCAACAATAAAAGAGTAAGTATACAAACACCACACAAACATGGAGGGTGAATTTGATGGAGAATGTCAAGAGGGAGGCTGTGGGCCTCAGATGTTGTTAGCAGTGCCACCACAACAGCAGGAACAGTGGAGTCAGGTGAAGGAACAGGTGCTTAGTGGTGAAGCAGCTGAAGACAGACTGAAGGTGAGCAATGAGTGTGATGCATTGTGGACAGAGGCCCAGGAGAGGTTGAAAGGTGAAAAGAAGGGAGGGGGCCTACTCCGTCTTTTCTCCAGGTTAGAGGTAGAGGCGAGGAAAGAATTAGAGAGTCATGAGAAACACAGGCCTTCTCTCTTACAGAGGAATGCATGGGCCAAGGACAGGCAGAGAAAAGATAAGAGAAGAGCATTGTTGCATAAGGTCGCTCTAGCTTGCAGCGCGTTGTTCCCAGAAGATAAACACACACTCACTGATCTACATAAACACACCCTCACCCCCATACACACAGCTAAGAAAGTCACAGCCCCAGAGTCAGCGTATCCAGGGTTAAGCATAGAACTGGAGCCAACAGCTCCTCCTCCATCTCATCATCCTCAGATGCCTGTGATGTCAGTGTCAGGAGTACTGGAGGTGAAGGAAGGAGAAGCAGCTCAGGAATACCCACCAGCCACTCTGCATCACCCCAGGCCAACCATTAGCACTCCACAGAACATCAGCATTCCACAGGACAGGTCACGCACACTACCAGACTCAGGAGCTCCATTTACTTCCAGAGCTCTGAGAGAAAACACCCCCACACCAGCACTATCAGAACAGTCACTACATCTGTCACCACCACATGGTCAAACATTCACACCTTTGAATAAGAAAACAGTTCAGGTAGCCTCGCCACCAGAGGAAGTGTGCCGTGTGTATAAAGGAGAACGAGAGCTCAGTGATAGTGAGTATGAGGGAGACACTGAGGGACAAGACAATCGCACGGGAGTCATTCGCTTAACCGGTGAATTTCATAAGATGAATCGTGAACATAGTCCTCGCCCACGAACACGATCGGCCGCCCCAGCAACGGCCGCAGGCGCGGATAATTATCAGATGCCGTTAATAGCTAATCCCACAGGAGGTGCAGTATATCAACCATTCACACACACAGACATGAATTTTTTGTCAAAAAAGATGCCCCCTCCCACTTCAGGAGGAGGACTATGGATGTGGCAGTTTTGTCAACTTACTATGGGGTACACGGTGACCATGGGTGATTGGAGAGCATGGTTGGGTAGACAAGTTGGTGAGATGGAAGTGTATCAGGTTGAATTGCTCGCTCACACTGGTCAGCCGCCTGCAGAGGCCCCATTTGCTAGATATGCTACTGATATAGGGACTGCCATGAGAACAAAATACCCTGTACCACAGGGGCAGTACATTCTTTGGTGTTTAAGATAAAGGATGATGAAGATGTTCCCTCCTTTTTGATTAGATGCAGAAGACAGTGGATAGACATGGTGGGTGTTCATCCCAGTCAGGACCCGTTGCAGACCACATTGTACAAAAAAGCAGTGTTAGAAGGCGTGCCCAAAGCTGTCAAAACAGCTCTTGAAATGAACCCTGACATCCCAGGCTGTGACTGGCAGAAATGGGAGGAGCACTTAGCTGGCCACCTCAAAGCACACATAATCAAAACAGAGGCGGAAAGGGCTGAAGTATCTAAGACTCAGTCTCAGCTGCTGAAAATACAGCTAGACACAGCCCGCAAACAACGCAACACTGAAAAGAAACAACCCAAACAGAGGGTACAGCAGCCGGCGGGACCAGTTAGTGGCTCTCCCGGCCCGTATCCAATGCCTGATTGGATGCCTCAACCACATCATCATGGTTATCAGGTGCTGATGGGGAGTGGGTTTGGTGGGGGACGGGGTTCCTGGGGTCGTGGTGGGGGTTTCCGCGGTGGCTTTGGGAGAAGTCAGTGGTCAAGACAACCTAGTCCTCAGGATAGTTGCTGGAATTGTGGACAAACTGGACACTGGTCCAGGGACTGTATGAGCGGATCTCAGAGAGACGGCATGCAGCAAGGCAGAGGTGGAGTGCAACAGGCACCTAATGCAGGTATAGCGCCGGGAGGGCAGTTTTTCATGTACCCTCCTGAACATCAGTATTGACGGCGCCCAGAGACACCGACCCATGGGGGTTTGGCAGATCCCTACATGGTTATGACTGTGGACAACACTGAACTGCTTTTTCTTGTGGATACGGGAGTAAGATATTCTACAATCACGGGTGGCATGGCACCTGCAGCTCTCTCTGGTGACTCTGTGTACATTGTCGGTTTCTCAGGAAAAGGGAAGCTCTGCCTCTGACTAAGACTCTCACTGTTCGTGTCACTGGTCAATCATTCCATCATCAGTTGTGAACTCTGTGTCTTGCCCGGTGAATCTCATGGGACGAGATATGTTGGTGAGATGCGGCGCCTCTGTGTTGTGTGGCCCAGATGGACTAGTGGTCACGTGTCTGAATGGAATATCCACGAACTGTTCTCTGCCCTCTCTATCCACCACTTCGCACATGATGCTCGTGGCTGACGTCAAACCTCAGGCTGCAATGTGGGCAGATATCTATTGGGGACTGTTGCTGTCGGAAACACCTCATACCACTGGTATTCTCTCTCTGTTCACTCAGTGGCGTCCCTGGCTGCAGGCACTGGGTCCCTACTCTCCGCCTACCGACCCCTATCATGTCACTCTGTATTATGATCGTCACTGTGATGAGGTATATCAACAGGCATTCTATTCTCAGGTTGAAGGTCAGAATTGGCACATTGCCTCACCTGACATCTTCATTGGACCAGAAGGTGTAGCCGCCCTGGTCACTCTCACACCTGATCAAGTGCAATGGGATAAAATGGGGGCTGAGGCCCGATCACATATTACTCTGCTGGTGCATGCTGATGGTCCTGTGTGTAAACGCCTGGCTGCTATCACCAAGTGGCAACCTTCACAGATACCTACATTATTCTACAGCCCATCATCTAAATCTTACAGAATTGTGCATAACACCACTGACATTGCTGAGTTGGAACACAGACAAATTGAGCGTTTCCATGGAAGAGAAAAGACAGATCATGAGTCAGCAAATGCAACGCTGGACTCTCTCCCACTTTCTCTGTGGTCATCAGGTCCTACCGATGTTGGGTTCTGTAAACATGCCTCACCTGTTGTTTTCCTACATAGTGCAGTTCAGCTCATCTGGCAACCTCAGTACAGACACAAACCTGAAGCAGAGGAAGGCATATCAGACACAATAGACGGTTTGCTTAAAGCGGGAGTACTTGAACCATCACAGTCGTCATAGAACACACTAATAAATACGGCATGGAACATGCTCTAAGGAAAATTAACTCTATCACTACCACTCCTATTGTACCTGTACCAAACCCATACACTGCTATGTCCTCCATCACTCCTCAGCACCAGTGGTTCACGTGTATCGACCTGGGCAATACATTCTTCTGCCTCCCATTAGTCACACAACTCAGGGATATGTTTTCATTCACATACAAAGGTAACAAACTGCGCTACACTAGATTACCTCAGGGTTTTGTTTTCTCTCCTGGCATCTTTAATCAGGTGCTCAGGCAACAGTTAGGTGGTCTTGCACTTCCACCTGGTGTAATACTCATACAGTATGTTATGATTAACTCTTGGCTGCACTACGTCTGACCTCTGCCTAGAGGGCACACGACTGGTGCTTGAACATCTGCACCTCATGGGATTTAAAGTTGCTCGCAACAAGTTTCAATGCTGTCGCCAGTGTGTCACGTTTCTAGGTCGTGTTGTTTCCGCCTCTGGTACGTCTATTTCATGCATGCATCGTTCCGCTATTTTACAACATACTAAACCTCTCACTGTCAGAGATATGCCCTCGGTCTTAGGGCTAGCAGGTTTTAGCAGACATCTTGCCTCAGTTCGGTGAACTCACGTCATCATTGCGTGCTATGGTCAATGCTCAGGGCATGCGTAATCTCACTGCCCTGTTGACATGGACTACTGAAATAGCGTTCGTAGAACTCAAACATGCTCTGTCACAGGCCGCCGACCTCGCAGTTCCAGACTACTCTCTGCCATTCTTCCTGGATGTTTCTGTAAAAGCACACACAGCGGACGGGGTGCTTTTCCAGAAAAAGGGGGAGGTAGACAAGTGCTAAGGTATGCTAGTGCAGTCTTGTGGCCCACAGAAGTCAGACATCCACCATGCACAAGACATGCAGCTGGAGTGGCTAAGCTACTGCAGAAAACAGCACACATAGTCGTGGGACATGCACTGACAGTACTAACAACACATAGCATAGTAGCATACGTAAATTCCACATCATTCACAATGACATCACTGAGGCAGATAAGACTAGAAACATTCTAGGAGCAGCACACATCACATACACACATGAAGGAGTCAACATGGCCGACAGCATCAGAGAGGGTGAGCCACACCAGTGTGAGGAAAAGGTAGAGACAGACAATAGAATCAGAAATGACCTCACATGCAGACCATTCACAGAGGCACAGGAACACCTGTACACTGATGGATGTTGTTACAGACATCCTGGCAAAGGTTTACAAGCAGCATATGCAGTGGTCAGGCAGGATGAGGAAGGAGAGTTTGAGACAGTGGTTGCAGAAAAATGGAAGGGAGAGTGTCAGCTCAACTAGCAGAACTAAAAACAGTAATAGCAACATTAGAACACTCAGCAGGAAAAGTTGTTAACATCTACACAAATTCAGCATATGTTGCAGGAGCAGTTCATGTAGGACTAGGTCAGTGGAAGAGAGCAGGCTTCAAAACTACAACAGGCACCCCCATCAAACACAAGAGAGAGATGCAGGAGCTGGCAGAAGTGTTGATGAGACCTAAAGCAGTAGCAGTGATAAAGTGTAGGGGACATGACAAAGCAAACACACTGATTGCAAAAGGGAACAACGAAGCTGATAGAGTAGCCAAGCAGACAGCTGGATACAAGCCATGATTCATGATGATGCAAGCTGGACCAAGTGTGACAGAGATGTTGCCGCCTTGCAATGTAAATATGTTGATAAAGAACAGGCCAAGGCCTCACTGTGTGACATTTCAGTGTGGAGGGAGAGAGGAGCACAGAAACAGAATGACTTGTGACATGCACCAGATGGAAGACCAGTGTTACCGCCAGGCATGGTTGCAGCAGTGTTAGAGGAAACTCATGGGTTAAATACATTGTGGAAAGAAACGGATGGAGAGACAGTTGACTCATTGGTGGCACCCCTATCTACCTGCTATGATTGAAAATCATGTGAGAGAATGTTCTGGTTGCAAGATCAGTGATCAAGTTTCTGATAATCAATACATTCCTTTCCATGGCTTCCCTAGGAGAATTCAGTCTGATAATGGTACACATTTCAAAAGCCATCACTCACGAGAAGTGAAGCAAGCTCTAGGGTTGAAACATTCATTTGGATCAGTGTATCACCCTCAGTCACAAGGCAAAATGGAAAGGATGAATAGAAATATTAAAGAGGAACTAGCTAAAATCTGCACACAAACTAAGATGTCATGGTTGGATGCTCTGTCGATTGCCTTAATGGGCATCAGGAGTTCAGTAAACAGAGCATCAGGTTACACGCCATTTGAACTTTCCAGGGGAATCCAGTTCCCTGGACCTGGAGCTGGAGTAGTGCAGGCTCCCAGCTCCCCGAAGATGAGATATGAGCCGTATTTTGAACAACTAACCGCTCTTATCTCGGCCTTCTCTGCTCAGGTTCATAACAACACAACAGGAGGAGTTCATCATGTTATAGAAGGGGGGCTAGCAGGGGCTTTGTTATATTCAGGGGCCCCATTATATAATCAGCTTTGCTATAAGAAATAAAAAAAAAGAAAAGAAAAAGGAAAAAATCTTTTACATTTTTATATTTCTAGAAGTTTGAAAATGAAATGTTAAAAATTGATTTAACATCTATCATCATATTTAGCATTTTCTGATCCTTACATCTACTTGCACTGTTAGGATCCGTCTGGTCTATCTACTTCATCCAAATCTTTATCCATTGTGTTTTCGTTGTTCTGACTGTTTGATATCTTATGCTTTGATAACTCTGTGTATTGTGTTTAGGTGTTCTTAAGGGTCTCCGAGTCCAATATGGTTGTTTATCTCGGTAAAGTGACTTTGAGTACCGTGAAAAGCGCTTTATAAATAAAATGTATTATTGTTATTATTATTATCTCAGGTGAAGACATGGTGAGATTAGCTACTGGATATTCGGATAAAAACCTGTGGCTGGATTGGATGGCAGCCACGGCCAAAACCTCAGGCATCACTGATTGTTTAGTTTGTTCATCTGCCAGACTGGTCCTGAAACTAACTGCACCCTTACTCCTCAGTCAGGACAGACAGGGTTTTGATTGCATGATAGCATCACACATGTCTGCTAACTGTGGCATGCTGTCTAATCAGTTCCCTGTTGTTAAGAAAACCACCATCCCTCCAGTCTTTTCTCCTAAAGCAGGTAAGTACACCTGCCTCAGTAGACTGCAGCCTGACAACCATACCACCTCGACTGTAATGGGTAATGTATCGATGGTGTGCAGACACTGTGGATGTCAGTTCTTGGAGCAATATGTCTTCCTTAGGTTGGGCTCGTGCTGATCTCTTCTGGTACTGCGGAGGAAGGACACTGTTTAACTATCTCCCACCAGACTGGACTGGTGTTTGCATTCTAACCAGACTTTTAATTTCAGTACAGATGCTTGGCAGAAACCTCAAGGCTCAAACTCAGGATGCCATTCATAGAAAACGTTACACTGATAACTTTGATTGGATGTCTTCCTCTCCCACTTACATAGCTTCCATAGGTGTTCCCAGAGGAGTCCCCAGCGAACACATACTGGCTTATCATATTGCTGCAGGATTTGAGTTCTCTCTCTGTTGGTGGTGTACAATCAATAAAAATGTTGATTGCATAAATTATGTTTATCACGATGTTCAGCGGTTGGGCAATTTCACAGGTACAGCGATTGGAGGGCTATCTGAACAGCTGGCTGCAGATTCTTTGATGACAGTGCAAAACAGGATGGCCTTAGACATGTGGCTAGCTGAAAAGGGGGTGTTTGTCACATGTTTGGAGATCAGTGCTGTACAGCCATCCCTAACCACACAGCTCCTGATGGCTCTGTAGCCAAAGCTCTCCACGCCCTTATGGTTCTTAAGGATGAAATGGCCTCGCACACTGGTATTGATGATCCATTCATTGATGTGTTTGATAGTTGGTTTGGAAAATGGCGCAACCTGATGGTCTTTGTGTCTCCTCACTGATTGCTGTTACTGGTATCAAGGTCAAAAGTCAACTTTATTGTCAAATTTCCATTTTTGCAAGACATACAGAAACTTGAAATTACGTTCCCCCCATCCCCACGGTGTAAAAAATAAAATATGTGCTCAGAAATAAATAAAAATACATACAAGTTATAAAACACATAATAAAAATACAAGCTACAGTATGTTGGTATTATGTGAATGTTGTTGTGTCCCCTGTATTCGCTCTCTCTGTGTCAGGCTTATCACCACCGCCATTGAGGGCAAGGCCCAGCCACCACCCCCATACCAAATGCCACTCCTGGGAAAGACTCAGGATAACGACGAGGAGACAGTGACGGTGGCCGAAACCTTCATGTGATATTGATCTCAGAAATTATCTGAGATCAAAAGGGGGACTGAAGGATATGTGTTGCTGTTGCTATGTGTGTTAATCTTCCTATGCTATCCTTTAAGTAATCATCTTTGACGTATAAGTATTGTTGATATTGTGTATGACTGTTTTGACTAGACAAGGAGTGTAGTGCAGGGCCTAGGGAGAGGAGATTATGTGCAAGGACAGTGAGTGTAGAGAAGACAGGTCGCCGCCGCATGCAGAGAAGTAGATTGGGGAAAGTATCTCTAGGTCAAGGGGTGGGGTGGAATTCTGTACAAAATTATCTGTGTAAACGGGGAAGACACACACTCTGCTTAGGAAGAGGCGGTGGAAGCATTGTGGTCCAGAGCTCTGTAAGCAATCTCAAACTTTGATTCTCTGCTGTATTCATTTAATAAATTAAGATGTGATTTTAACTTTAACTTTGTGTCCTGCATACTTCATCAAACGAACACGTGAGTCCTGGGTTTATAAGTTAAAGGACTCAACAATCAGTTACCAGCAGAAAATGACTGTTTGTAGCGACTTCCATCACGTGCACAACATTCCAGACGAGATAGCGAGACCAGCGGGTCTCCGTGGATTGTTATCGGGTCCGGCAGGTGAAGGAGGCGGTGTCGGGAGAGGAAGCAAAACGAGGCTGCAGAGCTGGCCTGTTGACTAAGCTCAGGAAACAGCCACTCAAACCACCACTGCCAAGCATCTACCTCTCCAACACCAGATCCATGGTAAACAAGACGGACGATTTGGAATTACAGCTAGCTGGAAAACAGATGCTAATGTAAGAACCGCTCTCTCTCTACTACTTGATGCCATAAACAATCACCAGCGTGCCTACCCATGCGGCGCGCACATTATCGCAGGAGATTTTAATCAGGCAAATCTCAAAACTGTTTTGTAAGAGTCGGTTCTTTTATTGGAAGCCCAAGAACGAACCGGAGAAATCTTCAGTTCCCAGATGAAGATTTATTCAGGTCACAGGTAAAGTACAGCAGCGCTGGGTGCGTAGTGACAGAGCTCAGTCAAGATCTCAGCCAAAACGAACACAGCTTTGAGAAAACAATTCACATTTATAGTTCACAGTATCTTCTTGGGCCGGTCCTGCCCGATGCAGAGGTTGGACTTTACGATAGAGTATGATGAGTCAGATGATGCTGTCCACTCTTGGTTTATGATGTGTGTGCAGAATATGTGCTAAGTATGTGTGTGAATCTGCTGTGAGTCAGGCGTGTATCTATTGCAACAGACCTAGCTGACAGAGAGAGAAGACACTACAGTTACATCTTGTACTTGCTTATCAGGTGAGAGTCACCGCTATCTGGTGTCGTAGGGACACTCATCAGGTTATGTGCGTTCAAGCACAGGACAGAGCACACAGTGTCAGATCATCTATTTGTAACAGAACAGTGCATACATGATGTCAAATCACAGTCAATTGAAACATTACTAAATAATGCATATAGTATCAAATCATAGCTTAAATATAGCATCAAATATAACTTATTCATAACAGTTTTGCCGAAATTTCACCAGCACGTGAAATGTCCAACAAGAGGGATAAAACTTTGGATCATGTGTACTCTAACATCAAGAGTGCATACAGAGCCATACCCTTTCCACACCTAGGACAGTCTGATCACCTCTCATTGTTCCTGGCCCCAGCATACACCCCCCTCAGCCGACAAACAAAGCCCAAAGACAGACCATTATCACCTGGCCTGACGACGCCCTCCCCCGACTCCAGGACTGCTTTGAACAGACACAGTGGGAGACTTCCACCATGAGGACCTGGCCACATTCACAGACACAGTACTGTCTTACATCAAGTACCGCATGGGTATGGTCACTGTGGAGAAGACCATCCAGGTGTACCCAAACCAGAATCTGTGGATGATGAAGGAGATGTTTGCTGTTACTGTGTGTTTTAACCCTCCTATGCTCTCCTTTAAGTAATCATCTTTGACGCATAGTTATTCTTGACATTCTGCTATTACTGTTTTTTTATGATTAGACAAAGAGCATAGGGGGAGGATATGATGTACAGGGACAGTGAATGTAGAGAAGACAGGTCACCGCAACCTGCAGAGAGTAGATTGGGGAAGGGATCTCTAGGTCAAGGGGTGGGGTGGAACTCTGTACAAAACTATCTGTGTAAACAGGGGAGATACACACTTTGCTTAGGAAGAGGCGGTGGAAGCATTGTGGTCCAGAGCTCTGTAAGCAATCTCAAACTTTGATTCTCTGCTGTATTCATTAATAACTTAGATGTGAATTTAACTTTAACTTTGTGTCCTGCATACTTCATCAAACGAACACACGAGTCCTGGGTTTATAAGTTAAAGGACTCAACAATTTGGTGACCCCGACGTGATGAAGGCAGGAAATTAATTTTTATCTGTGTTTACTGTTAAAGACTTTGTTACAGGACATATAGACAAGTGGGACGCGGCAGACAACCAGAGGCCTCTAAAACGGAGCGGTAAGCCGAAGCCTGTTTCACCAAAATTCTGCACATTGAAAATGACTAAAGTAACGTTGTACTAAGTGTCCCTATTGTCTATCATACGGTCGGAGCACAAAGATTGAGATTGCTTGACGCGATCGGAGGAAGGGTCCCCGGGTGATTAGCACGCTGAGTGGGTGCCTCCAGGGAGATCGCGATCGGCGGAAGGGTCCCCGGTGACTGACAACTGAAGTGTGTGCCGCCGAGGGAGATCGATAAATCAATTCTTCAGGATCTACGATCTGATGAGAAGGGGATCTCCTTAGTGAGTGCAAAGCCTGTTCTTCATAAAAGAACAGTGGAATTAGTGATTGTTTGTACATATCCTCCAAATTAAAAGGGGCAGGTTCGCAATACTTATGCTTGACTAGAGCCGTCGCAAGGCGTGGTGCGGTAACTCGCATGCTTAGACCCGTTTGCGGAGAGGGCGCGAAGCAAATTAAGATTGGCGTCAAGAACTCCCTTGGGTAATTTACCGGGACCTGTGGAGGTCCGATCAGCCTGCCACAGGGGAACGAAGACCCCTCGCACTCAGGGTAGGAATAGTTTTGGTTACAAAGTGATGGTTACAACCCGGCTTCGATCGCGCGGAAAACCTCATCAGAGAGGCGTTGTGTTTATCAGTCGTTTACAAGGACCAGGGAGTGAGTGTGATGCAGTAATTCAGGATAATTTACTGCTGGAGTGTTTCATTTCTGTTTTTTTTTCCCGCTGGGGACGTTCAGCTTGTGATTCCCAAACTGTGGTCAAAAATTCCATATTGGAGGGACCCCACAGTGGTCTGAGAGACTGGTGCATTGTGTGATCATTTTTGAGAAGGATCGTAACAAAATTGGCAAAGCAAAATAAACGGGGCAACAACATAGGTGGGTGGTAGATACAACGGTGTCTCTGTGGTAGTCGGTTCAGGTGTCTGAGCTGTAAACGTGTGGGGGTAACCTAACGGTGAGAACAAACCACACGCCGCACTGAAAAGTGTGTGCAGCTCATTGGGTCAGTGACTCGGGTGTACTCCATACACGCTGACCGGCCTGGCAGACTAACAACAGTTGGGTCAGTTGCTCGGGTGTTATGCCATACAAACTGACTGGCCGTTGGGGAGGTCATTAACTAATTTTTTTTCTCCTTAGGAACGAGAGGAACGTGAGTATTTCAACAATAAAAGAGTAAGTATACAAACACCACACATACATGGAGGGTGAATTTGATGGAGAATGTCAAGAGGGAGGCTGTGGACCTCAGATGTTGTTAATAGTGTCACAACAACAGCAGGAACAGTGGAGTCAGGTGAAGGAACAGGTGCTTAGTGGTGAAGCAGCTGAAGACAGACTAAAGGTGAGCAAGAAGTGTGATGCATTGTGGACAGAGGCCAGGAGAGGTTGAAAGGTGAAAAGAAGGGAGGGGGCCTACTCCGTCTTTTCTCCAGGTTAGAGGTAGAGGGGAGGAAAGAATTAGAGAGTCATGAGAAACACAGCCCTTCTCTCTTACAGAGGAATGCATGGGCCAAGGACAGGCAGAGAAAAGATAAGAGAAGAGCATTATTGCATAAGGTCGCTCTAGCTTGCAGCGCGTTGTTCCCAGAAAATAAACACACACTCACTGATCTACTAAAACACACCCTCACCCCCATACACACAGCTAAGAAAGTCACAGCCCCAGAGTCAGCGTATCCAGGGTTAAGCATGGAACTGGAGCCAACAGCTCCTCCTCCTCGTCTCATCATCCTCAGATGCCTGTGATGTCAGTGTCAGGAGTACTGGAGGTGAAAGAAGGAGAAGCAGCTCAGGAATCCCACCAGCCACTCTGCATCACCCCAGGCCAACCACTAGCACTCCACAGAACACTAGCATTCCACAGAACAGGTCCACACACTACCCTACTCAGGAGCTCCATTTAGTTCCAGAGCTCTGAGAGAAAACCCCCCACACCAGCACTATCAGAACTCACCACATCTGTCACCACCACATGCTCAAACATTCACACCTCTGAATAAGAAAACAGTTCAGGTAGCCTCGCCACCAGAGGAGGTGTGCCGTGTGTATAGGGGAGAACGAGAGCTCAGTGATAGTGAGTATGAGGGAGACACTGAGGGACAAGACGATCGCATGGAAGTCGTTCGCTTGACCGTGAATTTCATAAGATGAATCGTGAACATAGTCCTCGCCCGCGGACACGATCGGCCGCCCCAGCAACAGCCGCAGCAGCGCACAATGATCAGATGCTGTTAATAGCTAATCCCACAGGAGGTGCAGTATATCAACCATTCACACACACAGACATTAATTTTTTGTCAAAAAAGATGCCCCTCCCACTTCAGGAGGAGGACTATGGATGTGGCAGTTTTGTCAACTTACTATGGGTACACGGTGACCATGGGTGATTGGAGAGCATGGTTGGGTAGACAAGTTGGTGAGATGGAAGTGTATCAGGTTGAATTGCTCACTCACACTGGTCAGCCGCCTGCAGAGGCCCCATTTGCTAGATATGCTACTGATATAGGGACTGCCATGAGAACAAAAACCCTGTACCACAGGGGCAGTACATTCTTTGGTGTTTAAGATAAAGGATGATGAAGATGTTCCCGCCTTTTTGATTAGATGCAGAAGACAGTGGATAGACATGGTGGGGGTTCATCCCAGTCAGGACCCGTTGCAGACCACATTGTACAAAAAAGCAGTGTTAGAAGGCGTGCCCAAAGCTGTCAAAACAGCTCTTGAAATGACCCTGACATCCCAGGCTGTGACTGGCAGAGATGGGAGGAGCACTTAGCTCGCCACCTCAAAGCACACATAATCAAAACAGAGGCGGAAAGGGCTGAAGTATCTAAGACTCAGTCTCAGCTGCTTAAAATACAGCTAGACACAGCCCGCAAACAACGCAACACCGAAAAGAAACAACCCAAACAGAGGGTACAGCAGCGGGCGGGACCAGTTAGTGGCTCTCCCGGCCGTATCCAATGCCTGATTGGATGCCTCAACCACATCATCATGGTTATCAGGTGCTGATGGGGAGTGGGTTTGGTGGGGGATGGGGTTCCCGGGGCCATGGTGGGGGTTTCCGCGGTGGCTTTGGGAGAAGTCAGTGGTCAAGACAACCTAGTCCTCAGGATAGTTGCTGGAATTGTGGACAAACTGGACACTGGTCCAGGGACTGTATGAGCGGATCTCAGAGAGACGGCATGCAGCAAGGCAGAGGTGGAGTGCAACAGGCACCTAATGCAGGTATAGCGCCGGGAGGGCAGTTTTTCATCATGTACCCTCCTGAACATCAGTATTGACGGCGCCAGAGACACCGACCCATGGGGGTTTGGCAGATCCCTACATGGTTATGACTGTGGACAACACTGAACTGCTTTTTCTTGTGGATACGGGAGTAATATTCTACAATCACGGGTGGCATGGCACCTGCAGCTCTCTCTGGTGACTCTGTGTACATTGTCGGTTTCTCAGGGAAAAGTGAAGCTCTGCCTCTGACTAAGCCTCTCGCTGTTCGTGTCACTGGTCAATCATTCCATCATCAGTTGTGAACTCTGTGTCTTGCCCGGTGAATCTCATGGGACGAGATATGTTGGTGAGATGCGGCGCCTCTGTGTTTGTGGCCCAGATGGACTAGTGGTCACGTGTCTGAATGGAATATCCACGAACTGTTCTCTGCCCTCTCTATCCACCACTTCGCACATGATGCCTCGCGGCTGACGTCAAACCTCAGGCTGCAATGTGGGCAGATATCTATTGGGGACTGTTGCTGTCGGAAACACCTCATACCACTGGTATTCTCTCTCTGTTCACTCAGTGGCGTCCCTGGCTGCAGGCACTGGGTCCCTACTCTCCGCCTACCGACCCCTATCATGTCACTCTGTATTATGATCGTCACTGTGATGAGGTATATCAACAGGCATTCTATTCTCAGGTTGAAGGTCATAATTGGCACATCACCTCACCTGACATCCTCATTGGACCAGAAGGTAGCCGCCTGGTCACTCTCACACCTGATCAAGTGCAATGGGATAAAATGGGGGCTGAGGCCTGATCACATATTACTCTGCTGGTGCATGCTGATGGTCCTGTGTGTAAACGCCTGGCTGCTATCACCAAGTGGCAACCTTCACAGATACCTACATTATTTCAGCCCATCATCTAAATCTTACAGAATTGTGCATAACACCACTGACATTGCTGAGTTGGAACACAGACAAATTGAGCATTTCCATGGAAGAGAAAGACAGATCATGGGTCAGCAAATGCAATGCTGGACTCTCTCCCACCTTCTCTGTGGTCATCAGGTCCTAACGATGTTGGGTTCTGTAAACATGCCTCACCTGTTGTTTTCCTACATAGTGCAGTTCAGCTAATGTGGCAACCTCAGTACAGACACAAACCTGAAGCAGAGGAAGGCATATCAGACACAATAGAAGGTTTGCTTAAAGCGGGAGTACTTGAACCATCACAGTCGTCATAGAACCACTAATAAATACCGCATGGAACATGCTCTAAGGAAAATTAACTCTATCACTACCACTCCTATTGTACCTGTACCAAACCCATACACTGCTATGTCCTCCATCACTCCTCAGCACTAGTTGTTCACGTGTATCGACCTGGGCAATACATTCTTCGGCCCCCATTAGTCACACCTCAGGGATATGTTTTCATTCACATACAAGGTAACAAACTGCGCTACACTAGATTACCTCAGGGTTTTGCTTTCTCTCTCCTGGCATCTTTAATCAGGTGCTCAGGCAACAGTTAGGTGATCTTGCACTTCCACCTGGTGTAATACTC
Organism: Caranx ignobilis; assembly: GCA_021432705.1. Classification (NCBI taxonomy): domain Eukaryota; kingdom Metazoa; phylum Chordata; class Actinopteri; order Carangiformes; family Carangidae; genus Caranx; species Caranx ignobilis. The sequence continues at coordinate 19,422,768 of MU269988.1, forward strand.
ATACAGTATGTTAATGATTTACTCTTGGCTGCACCTATGTCTGACCTCTGCCTAGAGGGCACACGACTGGTGCTTGAACATCTGCACCTCAGGGGATTTAAAGTTGCTCGCAACAAGTTTCAATGCTGTCGCCAGTGTGTCACGTTTCTAGGTCGTGTTGTTTCTGCCTCTGGCACGTCTATTTCATGCATGCATCGTTCCACTATTTTACAACATACTAAACCTCTCACTGTCAGAGATATGCCCGGTCTTAGGGCTAGCAGGTTTTAGCAGACATCTTGCCTCAGTTCTGTGCACTCACGTCATCATTGCGTGCTATGGTCAATGCTCAGGGCATGCGTAATCTCACTGCCCTGTTGACATGGACTACTGAAATAGTGTTCGTAGAACTCAAACATGCACTGTCTCAGGCTGCCGACCTCGCAGTTCCAGACTACTCTCTGCCATTCTTCCTGGATGTTTCTGTAAAAGCACACACAGCGGACGGGGTGCTTTTCCAGAAAGAAGGGGGAGGTAGACAAGTGTTAATGTATGCTAGTGCAGTCTTTTGGTCCCACAGAAGTCAGACATCCACCATGCACAAGACATGCAGCTGGAGGGGCTAAGCTACTGCAGAAAACAGCAACACATAGTCATGGGACACGCACTGACAGTACTAACAACACATAGCATAGTAGCATACGTAAATTCCACATCATTCACAATGACATCACTGAGGCAGATAAGACTAGAAAAGATTCTAGGAGCAGCACACATCACATACACACATGAAGGAGTCAACATGGCCGACAGCATCAGAGAGGGTGAGCCACACCAGTGTG
>MU269988.1:19423688-19471994 GCA_021432705.1 Caranx ignobilis
CCTTTATGTTGTCCTCCCTCCTACTTGCCCTTTTTCCTCCTCTTCATTTTCTCTTCACTTTCACCTTCACCCCCCAACCCCCCACACACACACACACACACACACACACATACACACACACACGCGCCCACCCCCCTCCTCTTCCCCATGTCTCGTCCTCTCTCAAGTGCTCTTTCCTAGTTTGCCTAACATGGATCCCTCCAGTCTCCAGACAGGCTGCAGAAAACTTTACTGAGACACTTAATTGATTGCAAGCCCATCAAGACACAAGGACCACTAAGCCTCTGTTTGTCTCTGTAACTCCACTTAGAGAGGAAGCTGGATGTTAATTTCCATACATCCTCCAGTCATGTTTTATGTTTGAGATTTTTGCTCAGCGTGTTCCCTGTTCAGCTGATTGTAAAAGTAAAAGAAGACAGTAAAGTGTTTTGTAGTTTCACTACACAGCTTTACCACTAAACGAATTACTGTCATACTTTGCTCTTCCACAGTAGAATCCCTTTATCCTTCCTGTGCTTTGGGATCAGTCTCACTTGCAAATCAATTGTTAAGAAAGTTTCCAAAATAGATTTTTAACTGTGTTCAATAAGTTGAGTTAATTTGATGCAACCTGACATTCAGACAGTGAAGGAAAGTAGCCTTCTGTAATGTGTAGTTAGTTAGAAAGAGGTTTGACTGGGTCGTTGACTCATTAAATGCAGTGTGGTCTCTGTGGGTTTGCCATCTAGTGCTGTTGAACAACACTCACAGCTGCCTTAAAATGCAGAGCTATGAGCTCTTTTGGTTTGCAGCAAAAGGGGATTAACCAAAGGTGATACTGACTGTTTCAAGACTTATTGTTCCCTTACAACATCCTCACTTGTGTGAAGATGGGTGTAAAGGTCTAGTTTGCATATAATTGTTCAAATGAAGTGCATGAAAGTATTCTGCTTCAGGACTCAAGTAACATAATGGTGATTGCTGACTAAAATGTTCTTCTATTACCCTTTGTTAAAATCCAATAGCAAAGAGATATCTTCACTTTAAATACTGGGGGTCATTTGGGGTCGGTTGGGATTCTGAGCCAAGTGAAACCAGGATCCTCTGACTTAGCAGGTCCATCTTCTGTCTGTGTTATTTGCTCTCAAACCAGATGTGAATAATGAAGGTGGGCGCTATTTCCATAATAGGCTCCAGTGATAACTCAGTGGTTAAGCAACTTTACTGTAGCTGCCTTACAGTAAGTACCAGTCATGATTTTATAAAGGTCAAAATCTATTTTCAAGTGTTTGATTGCTGCAGAAATTAAATTTCAGATATTGATTCTAATGATCTCACTACACCAAAATCGGTAGGGAACAAGACTAATGAAAGGCAAGGAGCTGATCCTGGACGGCTTTTATTGCACAGCGATGTGGCTAAAGAATGCAAAGAACATTTAGTAGCAACCCATATTATTAGCTCACAGGAAAAAATCAGTGAGGGTCCCATCCAGCAGGAAATATCCTTCGAAGTTTAAGTTGTGCATACTTTAACCCACACAGTATATTATGATCCAGAGCTGAGTGATTGCGGTGCGTACCACATGGATACTAATGCCCTGAGCAGTGACTTCAAGGTTTGACTTCCAGCCAGCCGACCGACTCTGCTGCTGTCTATCCCCGCGTTTCCTGCATCTCTTCACTGTCTTTTCTTGTAAATAAAGAATAAATTGCCAAAAAATAAATTAATATATGACTCAGGAATTCCAAAAATAACTGGTACTTATGCCCACCCGTCATTTATCATTAAGAGTTTGTGTAGCTTGTGCCAGCATGCAGTGCCAGATCCTTGAACATTCATTCATCTGATCATCGATGCCACTGCTGATGCCATAACCTTTAGCCCAACTCCTGATAGATAGAGATCAAACTTCCCGTGTATCATCTGCTGAATCTGAGTCAAAGTTGGAAAACTGTCCCTTTAAGAAATTTCAGCTCTGTGGAGTATGACAGTGTATCGATCAAGCTGACCTGCTTTTCAGGCCCCCTCCTGCTCTGTAAATGGATGATACACACACAGGGTAGATCTGGTATTTTGCACCATTCAGTTGCAAATAAGGTTTCTAAGAGCTCTGACTGAGTCTTAAGGAGAATTAGATACAATAAAACATCTACCCTGAGGAGATAATGGAGACAGAAGAGAAACAGGGGCTAACACAGGCTAATGAAGACCGATCAATGTCTTTTCCCCTCAACAATTACATATTATGTGCTTATTATTTATGAATTAATGTTATTATGAACACAAAAAGTGTATTCAACAGAAGAGGACATATTGTCAATTGCACATTAAGCTAAAACTTTCTGCAGCTGAGTCAGTGGAGAGGAAAAAACTGAAATTGTACTAAATTTAATTCAGTCAATTTGTTTTTTATGACTTGAATCAATAGAAAGTTCCACATGTTGCATGTCGAGTTAACTGTGGCAGCCATTCAACTGTAAATTACAGTTTGAAATATTGTGCTCTTGTTGACTATATTTGTAATATTTAGACATAGCTCATTTCTGGGAGATGTGTACAATAGATGGCGGGGAGTTGTCCTAAGGATACACAGACACTGCATTCATTCATGATGACAACATTATGAATATGTGCAGTGGTACTGTATATACAGCATAGACTAGTTTATTTGATTCTACAAGTCTCTGGAGGGACAGACTTCAGCTTTTTGATGATGGTGGTGGAGAGTGCTCTTAAACACATTGGTTGGGAATCTCCCATAGGTGTCCAACTGCAAGACCATAGAATATGACAGACATCATTCATAATCATCAGGTCGATCAGTGACTTCAACTGCCCTATGGACACAAACATGTCCAGCTCATTTCTGCACATTTTCCATTTTTTGCTTTTATTCATCAGCCATTTATGTGTCTGCTTTACAGAAAATGTCTTCTCAAGTTTCAGTGACTGCAGTGTTGAATATCCTGCAGGTATGAGCACAAACATAGATTCAAGGTGAGAGCAGGAGAGGAATGTGTAACAGACATCACTGTCTTCTAGAGGAGTGTGTCTCTTCACAACATTTGCAAAACCATTTGTATGAAGTCCTGCACTGTATCTGTGGTCACATTTGTTTCATCAATGAGCAGAAGTGAGTGAGTCTGCTAAATTTTTATAATATAACAATAATAAACTTTATTTTTATAGCACCTTTTTTCTTAAACATAGTTACAAAGTGCTTTTATAAAACAAAAGAGAAAACAGTGACAAACAAACGACACAACCAATGAAAAGTAAAGTAAAACTAAAGTCCTGTGGGCCATGGAATTTAATTCCAAAAAATTACAGTATAAAAGCCTGACAAAATATGATACAATAAAAAATAAGAGCACCTTTGGTCACCTAAGGGGATAAAAATGCCTTTTTATAAAAGTGAGTGTCAAATCATTAATGAGCTCACTAACCTGAGGTCCACAGGTAGGCTGTCCAGAGTCTAGGGGCACTGATTACAAAAGCCCTGTTCCCTTCAGTTACCAGCTGAGAACAACCAGGAGGGCCTTGTCTGCAGACCTGAGGCTGCAAGATGGTGCAAATGAAATAAGTTAAGAGTTTTTTGTGGGTGTGTCACTTCCTTCACCTCATTGTTTAAGTCCAACCCAAATTGAAATGTCTATTACAATTCCTAATCTTTATATCTCATCATAACAAAGTAAATATTGACATTCGATCTCACGACTTGTAATTTCTGCGACTGGCACTCACTCTGCTTCACACACAGGCCTCTTGAGAAGATGGACCATGACAGATACTGTACATCCAAACACACGTCCCCTCCAACACAAACATGTTGTTACCCCTGCAACCCATCAGTGTGTAAGCAGCCGCAGCACCTAAACCCTCACTGTCCATGACACACAGCAGAGCTCCCTGTCTGCTTCCTATCGAGCTTCCTTTCACACTTGCAAATACGTACACACAAACACCCGACGCCGCACATTTGACGCTCTCTCGCCACGAGGGCAACCGGTGAGGTAAGTGCAGCAAATGTAAATCCATGAGCGACAAAGAGATGGAGGGATAAAAAGATGATTAAATAGAGCATTGGGCAGGAATGACAGAGGTGAGGACTGGGAGGTGAAGGGATGGAGGGAGTCGCTTGGTGGAAGAGTGGAGGCAGACGGTTTCTAAGAGTGAGGAGAGGGTGTCTGCTTTATCTCTCTGTACAGTTTAAGAGCATTACCATTTATGGTGGAGCTGATGGAATAGTTGTGTGTCTGCCAACTATGTGACACAGCTCGTGGTCTATTTACTTGGAAAGGTCAATCGCTCTCTCGCTTTACATAAGAAACTTCCCCTTGTCTTTATGGCCACGGAGGCAGCGTGCTCCTCCTCCTTACTTCCTTTTTCTGAATCTCTCCTGTCAACTTCCCTGCTCCCTCTGTGAATGGTGCTGATGCCAAAATAGCCTGAGGAGAAGCTAAGACGCATGGAAAAGACAAAGTGAAATGCATGGCTCCTGGTTTGGAAGCTGTTGATGCTGTTGTCGTGGAGGCTTTTTGGCTCTGACATGAGTATTGATTGAGTGTGTAGCAGTTATTACTGATCTGGTGTCACTTTTGGGTCAATTTGTCTATATTTACCACAAACAACAGTTTGATTTTATGAACCTTGAAGGCCATTCACTCGAATAAGAAAGTGCACACACTGTGGATGGTTCTTAAACAGTGACATATTGGTGTTTGTTGCAGCCTGTGAGTTTGGTCTTGTTTTTTTTTTTATCATTTTATGAGGACGGAAATAGAAGGACGGAATTTGAGGAGGGCATGTTTTAAGGTCAAGAGCTTGAGATTGACCTGAAGGGCGGAGGTGCACTCACCACATGTGCAGAAACATGCGGCTGAAACACACTGCAACTTCCAGTGAGACCGTTAACCTGAAATTTGCAATTAAAAAGTCAAAAATCATGCAGTTCTGGTCTACAGAGCTCAAGCACTTTGACTTGCATTTCTACTCAAAACAAAAACATGGAACCATGAGGAACCTGCAGTTTGCCAACCCTGAATCAAAGCTGCACGCTCTTTTATTAAATCACTAAAATTCTAGAGGAATCCAGTGATGGTTGACTGTTTTGACTGTTTTGACTTGCACTTTGGAACCATTGTCTGCTGTTGTCTTTTATTTAATTTAAGTGGCAGCCAAGCCAGGCTGTAAAGGCCAATGCCAGCATGTTAGCATGCTCAGAAACTCTTGCCAATGTTGTGCATGAAAAATATTTACCACATTTAGCATCTTAAGCCTCTTAGTTTTGGTGTTCTGTGCACAAAAATACAAAAGTTTGACTGAGGCAAATGTCAATAGTTTGGCATTTGGTCATTAACCAAATGGCCCGCCCCCACTCTCAAAGCCCGGGGGTGCAACGGAAACTATAATTGAAAAGAGGCACACAAATTTGTTGTTGAGGTCAGTATGCTTTGTTTGATTGATTGCTGTGATTGCTGAATAGGGATAGCTTTCTTCCTGCAGTTCAACCACATTTGCCTCTTTTTTCTCTTCAAAACAAAAGCACCCTGACATTTACATCTGATAGACAGGATGAAGCTCAGTCCCATAAGGACAGCCATTAACATAGGTTAAAAGTTATGATGCTTTATGTACTGTATTCGGTGTGGTTACTGAAGGCCTCTTGATCCATTTTCATGCTGCATTGTACAAACACACACACACACACACACACACACACATTGCTTCTACTGGTGCCAAACCAAGACAGACAGTGGAAAGGACCCTCCTGCTCTGCTTCTTTCTTTAAACCAGAGACAATATTTATTCAGCTTTTATCCTGCCCTGCTGAAGGAATGTAGAAGACACTGGCCGTCCTCCAAGACAGGCCTCAGAGAAGTGTTTTTCTAATTTGTGCAATGGTGAGATGTAAACAGCGAAACAACAGCTCCTAATCCAGGTTTATAGAGGGAGGGCTTTTCCAGTCCTTAAGGCCATGAAATCAAAAAGGGAGAATCAATGAGGTGATCAAATGTTAGATCCAGTTATTTCCTGGTTCAGTGAGATGTCAAATAGCGTGTTTCCTGTGTTTAGCAAGGTATCCTTCGTAGCTCATGCTCCACATCTCCCATTTTATTCTCTTTGCATTGTGCTTTTAAGCCTGGCTTTCAACATCTGTCTGTCAAAGATGGCACCGCCGGCTGAAACTAACAGCATACGAACTTCTGGCACTGAGGAATTCCTTGACATATTCTTTGAAAGCAAAACGATTGGATTCCAGATGATAGTTCCTCAATTAGGGACTCTGCTTGGCTTTTCAGGTTTTTGAAAATCCATGTTTCAGATGAGGGCTGTTCCTAGTTTCCTAGTTAAGTAGTGCTAAATGTGCTTAAAAGATCAACAGGCAGTGAGGTCAGAGTATGTTTGAAATTAATACATATAAGCAGAAACATCTGCAGATTTGGAAGATGTCGATAATTGGCAGAGCTTCAGAGGAGGATGGTTCCTGTAATCACTTATCTTCTGTTTCATCCTATTCAAGGTTAAATCATATCAACATGTGGTTTCTAGTTCAACCTCTACAGTCCATATTACTACACACGGGAAGGATGTAGTGGGGGCTTTCTCAAAGAGCAAATTATCCAATATGCATTTTCACTGAAATCAGTTTCCTTGACCTCAAGTGAAATTTCAGTTATCTGTAGCCCTTTAGATGGATGATTTAAAAAACACAAACAGTCTGCTTGGAAAGATTTTTGCTAAAATAAAAGATATTACTATCGTCTACAATAATAATTCATCCCAGTTCAAAAACATGAGATGCATTTAAATTACAAACAACAAAGGCTCTAAAGTCTGTGGAACACCAGGTTTAAAGAGACACTTTGATAAAATGTGTATTCGCTTTCTGAAGGAGAACATCAATAAAACTCTCAATGTCAGGATTAACTTAGTTTAGCATGTTCAACCCAGAGTAATATAAAACATGTTGGTTTTTATTTTATTCTTTGTTTTTCTTTGACATCAAAGTTTCCCCAAGCTTCTTTAAATTCCTATCACGGATGGGAGCGCCCTCCTTCATCCAAATCAATCAGGCTTTTAAAACCAGCCACTCCACTGAAACAGCTCTGTTTACTGTGTCTGAAGCAATTAGAGCCACAGGAGCTACAGCTCAGCCCTCTGTCCTCATCTTAGAGGATCCCTTGACATGATGAAGCAGCGCATCCTGATGTCTGAATTCTTCACTATGGGCATCTTGGCAAAAGTTCTCTCTTGATTTGAGGCGTGTCTGAGTGTTTGTTCTTTCAACGTGGATGAAAATTGCCTGGATCTCTTATTCGATGACCGGCTACCTGTCTTCATCTGTCTTCTGCTTGTACTGCTTTGCTGTATTAAACCTTACAAAAATCAGACCTTATTGAACTCACTGTGCCACCCAGCTATAGGTAATGCTTTCTCTCGCCTCAGCTACTGAAATACCCCTCTAGCAGACCTTCCTTCATATGCTGTACAACCCATATAGATGGTGCACAACGTGGTGGTGCTTCTGGTTTTCAGTGACCCACAAGTCTGCTGCTCATTGACCACAACTGGCTACCCACGGCTGCCTGAATCAAATGCTAATGCTTGCCTAGAGAATGACTCCAAGGTCTGCACTGATCTATTTGAATGCTCTCAAATAGGCATGTTCCTCCTCAGCCATTATGCTCCTTCAAGGGATGTTCTCTTGAAGATTTCTTCTGAGAGCACTCCCACTCCTAACACCTCTCCTGAGCAGATTTAGTACATCATACTTACTCCAAGGTCAGCCTCTGTAGTTTAATGTACTTACTTCAGTGTTATGCTACAGTATCTGTTGAGTTAATGGAGGGTGAATGTAAATTAGGTTAGGCTTTCGAATCATTCAGTCATATGAGACAAATCAGCCTCATAATTGTTATTAAATCAGAACCAACCGACCGACCGTAATGTGGAGTGTATCATTCTCCCTTTCATGTTGAAATCTCCTCCTTTGTGGCATGCCTAAGCAAACCACTTGATTAAACTAACAAACACCCACATGCACACACATTCCAGACATGGTGCTGCATCATTGACAGTCTGAAGTGGAACAGAGCGCAGCATCCCGTTTAGATTAGATCACTTCAGATTAGGTGACATTATATTAACGCTGACCAGATTACACCGCTCCTCATCGAACACACCTCCCCTCCTAACGTTCCTGCAACCCAGGACGCAATTAGAAAACGGAGAGCGTCTTTCGTGCTCACTTTAAAACCTGCACACGTGGACACATTCACCTCTTTCTCTCCAGGTTGGACACATCGGCGGCCATTAGTCAATTAAGAAATTTCTCCTGTTTGATAAACTAATGGCTGTGAGTGTTGCATGTGTGTGTGGGGGTGTATTTGTCTACCTCCATGATTTTCTACGTGTGAAAAAAGAGCTTTTATGGTCTCATTCTCTTGCAGTACTCTTGCATGATGTCTAAGGAATGTTCAATATACAAGCTGGAACAATAGCAGAGCAGAAACAGTGGGGGAAAAATAATGACCTGAACCTCTCAAGGCCAGATGTCTGCAGGCCAAGTCTCACCTCATAAAAACTGTACTTCTTGTTCTGGCTTATCAACTGTATCTATTATACAGCTCTATGTGTGTCTACACGAATGGTTATAAGTGTGAGTAGGTGCAGAGCTTTGTGCGTACACTATGTGTGCATACATGGTAATGAGTGTGGGAGTAGAGCTCACTGTGTGGGTTTATGTGTGTGGCCTGTAGATGCACGTCCACATGCTTATTAGTGTAACTTTAGGTACACTTGCATGTGCATTTGTGGTGTGTGTGTGTGTGTGTTTTTGCTTCTACATAACTGCGTGTGAGGGCATTCATCTGAGAGAACACACAAACATCTAAGTGCCCCTGCGTTTGTTTACACTTTGAACTTTTCTTAATCGCACAATGCGTGTGTGCGCCCATGAAGGATTTGCCGCCGCCGTGCTCGTCAGCGTTCAAATGAATGTTCACAATAAAGCCGAGGGATCAAACGGAACAGATTCATCTGTGTCTGTGAACCCAGACACAGTCGCAAGAGACACAGACAATGACAAAGAGGTGATGTGAACCAGAGAAAAGCTTGTTTTTCAGGGAGCTGGGTTCACTGGCAGGAGCTGCGCTGCAGGATGTGGGCAAATTATTCTTTTTTAACAAGGTGGGAGGAGGGGAAAGATGTCATGTTCTGCTCTCTACATATCCTCCACACAGTGCCCGTTCAACATCGCAGACACACCATATGATCATGCTTAACTTGAAATATTACTCCCCAGTTACTCCTCTTTGCAATCAATTGTTACTTTCTCAGTTGACAGTTCTTGAAAACTTTGAACTTTTTCCAATCTTAAAGATTCTCGGTCACTTTTATCATTAGTTTGCAGCAGGATACATTCTTCACCATATTTATTATAGCTGATTCCACTGATTTTACAAGTATTCAGCCATTAGTTTGATTTGACAGCAGACTCCTTTATACAGAGATCCTACTGCTTTATTGCTTTTCAGAAGACATATGGAGATCTACTGTACCACCTTTACTGTCTTTGCAGTGAAGGCAGCTTGGTGCTGTTTCTGTATTTTAGGTGGCATACCAGCCTGCTGGAATCAGTGGCTTGACATGTAACAAGACAACAAAGGCACTTGTGCTTTTTGCAGGGTGTACAATAGGCCCCATAGAGCGTTTGTTGTCAAGATCCCAATCACTACTAAATAGAGCCACCCTGGTCCATCAAAGTTGGCCAATAGAACACCTGTAATGATCATTATATGTGAGTGCTACTGAGGAAGGCAACAGTGAATAAGCCAAAGTCAAGTCAAATATGTCTCCTAATCAGACCACAAGTAGCTGATTCAAGATTCAAGATGTCATATACACATTTGTTAAAAACCCTGCAATGAAAATCTTACTTGCATTGTCTCCCTTCACTTTATAAAAAGATAAGTAAAGAAGGATAAGAAATAAATAGAAGAGAGTAAAAAGACATTGAAAAAAGAAAAAAAAACAATCACACAACCTGAATTGAGCATAAAGTGCATGAGTGCCTGGGTGCCTGTTGAAACAGTCAGTGAATGTGTGATCTTCTGTCAGTCTGCTTCTGTCCCTGTCCATAAACATGAAACCTCCACAATATCCATCAGATCTGTGCAGTCTCCCCAGAGCGTGCAACTACTCGAAACATTTCATTGGAAATAACTCAATTATTTCTTCTATAATGACCTATTTACTCAAAATGAGGCTCATTTCAGTGGTCAGAAGAACAATAAAAGGCAATGCAGCGCCTGAAAGGACTCCTATGAGGTCTTTAGACTACGATTCCCATCATGTTCATGGTCATTAAACCATTCAGTGATCCCTGTGGACAGAGGCGTTGTCCTCCTGCCTCTCCACTCTTTTTTCTGGTATTTCCTTTAATTGGTCACCAGTCTGTGGTTTAGTTACGTAAAGCTCACCAAACCATAGATGTTGCAATCATCACTGAAAAACATTTACAACCTGTTTTGTTATTTGGAATTGAGGACTTCTTAAGAGTAGCAGTGTTGACAAGTGAGGGTATTCTATCAAAAGCCAGTGAAATTCAGTTTTGAACTTTCAGGCTATGAGTTATGGTGTAATATTAAGCTATGATGTTGCTGGACTCTTTTCCTGAGGGGCTGAAGCTAAAAGCAGCTCCTGTGGGAACAATGATTTAATACCAAGCAACGTCTCGTGAGTGTTGTGACTCAAATGCAATCAAAACTGTCAAACCACTCTTATTGAAGTTTTCTGAAGATGCTGGTTGCTTCTGACAACCTGGGCACATATGAACTGTGAATGACCCATTTATTCTAAACACAGAATTTCAAATAGTGTTCACTGTGCAACTGTTATGCAATTACAGTAGGATCTCTTATTCCCAGTTTGGTAAAAAAAAAAAAAAAGAAAAAACTTTAAAAGCTTCAAGCCTATTGCACCTGGGCCTGCACTTAGCAACACTGGTGGATACAGAGTGAGTCAGGCCCAAAACGTAGTTTCTTCCAATAAGACTTTGGCCTTATTGGATGTCACATACTATAGTACCAACACACCCTGGATTACAATTAACTAAACTAATACTAGTTATGTTTTTTTCCTTTATCATGCTAGATAGAAAGATCAATTTATATCTATGTTAAATATCAAGCAATTCAGTGCACAGCATTAAGACTGTAAATGGCTAACCCTATAGCACACTGCTTATCATTTAATGCAGAGTACATAACCTGCTGTTAAATGTCAAATTGTCATTATTACACTTTGGATTTTCTCTAAAATAAATAAATGAGAATGTAGTTAATGAGATAATCCATGAGTGTGTGGGGTGCAGGTAGGTGGAGTTTGTCCTTGGCCAGATCCTGTCCAGCTGTTTCCAGTCTTTATGCTAAGATAAGCTAACCCTCTGCTGGCTGTAGGCTTGTTTCTATGTCCCCATGTGTTTTTGTTTTTTTTTACTATAAGTGTTTCATTATTTTAAAGCAGGTTCACTGTAACCACCATCTTGTATGGTCAGATAATAAGTTATCATATATCAAGTTTAAGTGTTCTAGACAAACTGGCGCTATAATGCAGCACAGTGCACTGTGATGTTCATCTATGTATTCCTTTCTTTATGTATCCATCACAGTGTAAAGTAATCGCTGTTCAAGCAGTCATTGTGTATAGTGATTAGTGGCAGCCCACCAGGACAGGCTTAATGACACACACTGTGTTTACATGAAGTTACATTACCTCCCGGTTCAGCCGGGGGATAATGTTCCTGCAGGGACGACGTCTCTATTTATGCACACAGACACAGACAGACACACACATACACACACAGTGGGATACTTGGACTGTAAGACAGGCAGTCACACATACACATTCACTTACACATTTATGATGAAGAACAGGCAAACACAGATCAGACCTTCAACACCTTCCATCCACTGTGTCATGTCAGTGTAATGTGTGTGTGTGTGTGTGTGTGTGTGTGTGTGTGTGTGACATCATGTTTGCGTTGTGTAAACTGTTTATTGCATAGAGATGAAAGGCTTCATGAAGTCTGTCTGGGGTGTTCCACAGTCCACAGACACATCACATCATTCCCATCGGCTCTTTTCTCCTCGCCAATAATTACAGATAGTCGCTGTCGACATCAGATTTACATACAGTGCCGTATTTGGATGTGCCGCACCTTTTATTTTTTGGATCAGATTCTTTCTCTTGTCTGCTTGCTCTCATTGCCATTGCCTCACTCCTTTCTTTTTTTTTTTCTGGCACGCATACACCCACGCTACTGTGCTGTCACATACACACATATATGTACACACTAGTTGTTTGATGTAGATGTGAGTGGCAGCCCAATTCTCTAATGAGCTTTGAGCAGACATCCCAGGCACATTCAGCTGCAGCACTGTGAGCACTGAGCGGAGTGTATCCTGGTGTCAGATAAAGGATATGAGAGTGTGTAATGTATGTGAGAGAAAGTAGTTGTGTGTGAATCAACAGATTTGTCAGATTTGAATTGAATGTAGTCACTGACACATTTCTTTGTGCAGGTGTTGCTGCTATTGTGATATGAACCTCTTTACTCAGATTTTATCAATCAATACAGATTGCATGCGTGCCCACTACTGTACATTAACTATCTCCTTCTTTTCTCTCTTTGTCTGTGTCACCAGCCTGACGAGTTGACCTATGCACTGGAGATCAGTAACATTGTGTTCACCAGCCTCTTCTCTCTGGAGATGCTGTTGAAGGTTTTAGTCTACGGGCCTTTTGGCTACATCAAGAACCCTTACAATATCTTCGATGGCATCATCGTGGTGATCAGGTGAGTTACAGACCAGTAGATTTGTTTTGTTTTTTCAATTTTCAAGAAGACCTTGACATATTTCAGGTATCCCTTTGTATCTGCTCTGTGTCTGTTTTTTTTTTTTTTAATATTACCACTGGAAAAATATAACCTGAAGGCCCTTTGTATACTCATGGCCATTATTATAGAAAAACTCAGAGTGGTGATGTAATGAAGCCTGGGGGAAATCAACCACCACAGAGCATAAAGGTACAGTCACATTAACGTTCCATCCAACAAAATATACCCAAATGCAGCCCTGGAAAACATTATGATGTGGGAGACTGTAAATAAAGATGGATGAAGCCTCTGTGACGTCACCTATGTTGCTCAGCGAGGAGCGGTGTTGAAGCTCAGAGCTGTACCTCACTCTGCCAAACTCAGTTAACCAATGTAACTGGAGCTGTCTATACAACATATACATATACAGTATGAGAAAGCCACAAGCCCACAATTGTGTACTTTAAACCTTAATAAAGAATGTAATGGAGGTGTAATATAAAAACTGTGAAAAGTGTGCACAGGGGTTGATGTAATGAATTGTATATACTCTTGTTACTGCAAGAAAGTCTTTAATAACCATTTCATAATTAATTATTTGTTTGACATACATTGTGTTATTAACTATTCATGTGTACACTTTTAATCCTCAGTGTTTGACATGCTTGTGTTACTTATGAGAGATTTTATAGTGACAGATTAAAAGCCTCAGAGTTTGTTATTATTGTTCATATAGATTTAAAGCTGTGCACGTCATTACTGGCAATAAGTCTAATGAGGATGTGTAGTGTGAAATGTGGGATGTCTGATGAATTCACCAGATTCCATAAATACTCCATTGAGTATTTTAGTGTCTGTCAGCTCATTGTTTGGTTTTACAGCCCGTAACATTAATAATTACAGTGTTATGCTCTTTAAATCTTACTTGTAGATGTGTGTGTGTGTGTGTGTTCTCAGTGTATGGGAGATAGTGGGTCAACAGGGAGGCGGTCTCTCTGTGCTGAGGACTTTCCGACTGATGCGGGTGCTGAAGCTGGTGCGTTTCATGCCGGCCCTGCAGAGACAGCTGGTGGTCCTGATGAAGACCATGGACAATGTGGCCACCTTCTGCATGCTGCTCATGCTCTTTATCTTCATCTTCAGGTAGGCAGTCTCGTGGAAACGTGTGTGAACTGTCTTTCTTTTCCCCAACACTAAAGGGAATTCAAAGGTGTGGAATGAGAGTAAATGGGTAGATCACTGCATGGTCACTTCGGCATGAGAAGCAGAGATCAGTTCAGACATGACAGTAAGAGTGAGTCAATGAAATAACAGGACTAAGTGGTTTCTTCCAGTTTGTCAGCATCCTTTACTGTGCCTGGTTAAGCAGCGGCTGAGCTCAACAAAATCAGCATTAGAGAGGGTCAAGGTATGTGTCTGATACACAGACTCACAGATACACAGAAGAGTCCAACTTATCAACATTGTTTACTTTGAAAAAAATAAAATGCAACAGGTCTACACAGTTCAAACAGGGACTCAAAATCTCAGTCATTAAAACTGGACTCACACATTTTTACATCACCATTTTGTCTGTGTGTGTGTATGTGTCTTTAAAAAAACTTGAAACAGTGGCTATAAAATCTATCACACCAGCGATGGACATGCAGTGATATGCAAAAGTTTGGGCACCCTTGGTCAAAATTCCTGTTAATGTGAACAGTTAAGCAAAAGGAAGATGAAATGATGCCAAAGGGCATAAAGCTGAAGGGGGCATGAAACACTCCCCCATGAAACACACTATTAGGTAGTAACTATGCAGGGTGCCCAAACCTCTGCTGTGGGCCTTTTCCTTTTCTGTCACTTTGAAAATGTAAAAGAGTATATATATATATATATATATATATATATATATATATATAGTTTAACATGTAAAAGGAATGTGTTGTCTGTAACTGACTTTTGGAGATCATTTCATCTACTTGCTTAACTGTTCACAATAACAGAAATTTTAACTGGGGGTGCCCAAGCTGCCACTGTATTTGAAAATGTTTATTTGGAGTGTGTGAATGTTGATATGATCTGTGTGTAGTGGTTTGGTATAAATTTTAAACAGGTTCTGAGCATGATGGAGATAGTGTTGAGAAAAGGTGAAAGAAATATTCTACACTGTTCAATAACAGCATGATCTAATGCAGTCATCTGTGTTGTTATTTTGAATGCTGTAATTTGCAGTGTTGTAGAATTGTATTGCATTATACTGACAGATGTTAGTATACTCTGTATATGTATATATATATATAGACAATGGCTACATGCAGCATTGTATTCTGTTACACAAAGGCATATACACAAACACACAGAGAGTTACATGGTTACTGGTTCCAACTGGATATTTCTTTCTTTCTTTCTTTCTTTCTTTAAGAAGTTATTGGCCATATGTATTTACATCAACGTATATGTAGATGACTTATAGAAATGATAAAATGGCAATTTGTGGTTTGTGGAGAAGGTTAAGGCTAATTGTTGTTTTTTTAAAAAAACAAAAAAAACTCCCAGAGAACCACATGTTGGAGTCTGTACAGCACGGTTTACTATAATATACATTTTAATTTTAAGAGATGTGAATATGTTTATATGTGAGAACAGGTTTTGTTCCGTCCCCTGTTTCTATGTGAAGATTAACTAAACACTCC
The DNA here is from genome assembly GCA_021432705.1 of Caranx ignobilis. NCBI lineage: Eukaryota > Metazoa > Chordata > Actinopteri > Carangiformes > Carangidae > Caranx > Caranx ignobilis. Next base: position 19,439,229 of record MU269988.1, read on the forward strand.
CAGTTCTAGCTACTAACACCGCTTCACTCCTACACATCACACAGACAGCTCGCTCTGTGGATAAAGCAAGTATTTGTTGAGTTATTCCTTTAATATCAAAAGTAGTGGAAATAATGTTAGGTTATATCTTTGTTTCTACTGGCAGTGATGTTTCTTTTTTAACACAGAAAGAAAGAAAAAAAGAAACATAAGGTGTATGTCATTGCCATGGCTTGTGACGCTCTCCATGGTGCTGAATTTAACCTGGCACCAGCTCTCCACTTCCCTTCTGTTTGTTGGCAAGATTTCTGCCATTGTGTTTGTGATCCAGTCACTGTTTATTACCTCACTGACAGTGCTCTATATATGGTGTGTTTGCTGCCTTTGCTGCTTTTTTGCTGATCAAAGTGTTCAGGGAATATTTTTCTGGAAATAATTGACATTTATTAGTACTGAATCTCATGGTATGGCACTCTTTACCTTTTTGTTTTCTCCTGTCCACCCCCCATCGGCCTATGTCAGTATCCTCGGGATGCATCTGTTCGGTTGTAAGTTTGGGTCGGAGAAGGACAAAGAGACGCTGCCAGACAGGAAGAACTTTGACTCTCTTCTTTGGGCCATAGTGACTGTCTTCCAGGTGAGCATCAGACTCCCTCCCCACTTTTCACATTTTACTGCGCTATGTTCAGTTTAGCTGTGACTTAACAATCTGTGCAGTTGTTAAAAATTTAGCAAAAGGATGACCTGAAGGTATGTGAGTTCATTCACCATCTGGAAGCCAGAACGTCATGTGTGAACCTGTATCTGCTGAAGTGCCCCCGAGCAACTTCACTTGCCTCATTCCCACTGGAGCTGCTCCCATTCAGAGGCTGAAAGGACAATTTCCTCCCGAATAAATAAAATATATCAAATCAAATATTCCTCTCCACTCTCTTAGCCCCCCACCCCTCACCCCCCACCCCCCACCTTCACTCTCACTCTTTATCTATTCTCATATTTTCTTCCACTCATCTAATTTCCATTTCCAACTATCTTACATAGGTGAAGTAGGCTTGCCTCTTGCCCGATGTCACCTTGGATTAGTGACTCCCAATGATCTCTGTGGGGCAACCATTACCCATTATCTCTCCATAACTCACTGTATGGTATTTATTACCCTTAATATAGTAACCATTTATAATTCATTGAAACAGCTGATCAGGGGCGATGTGATGTGCCAGCATGTCTCTCAGTGCAGAACATTGCACTGACATGTCTGCTCTCATGGTGTTACACACGAGGAGCTGATTGAGTTAACCTATTGTCATGAAAGGTTTTCAATTAGCGGTGCACTACTCTGAATGAAAAACTGATGGAGCACAGAGTTTATAACATTTTAACTCATTCTGACTCCTTTTTCTTACCTTTTAAAGTACAAAGAGCTAAAGTCTGGAAACTACAGGGAATGTAATATCTCCGTTCAAATGCACAGTACAAACATCTGAATGTCTCACTAACTTTTAAATTTGAGCTACTTTTATTGAAACAAACAGAGCAGGTCAAGGGCAGACATAATTCTGCATTTACACTGTGTTTCCAGAAGCATAATCAAAGGCAGGGCCTCTGATTAATTTACCTACAGTATAGTGCTCTAGGTGCCCCCATATCTGAGGAGCGCCATTCATTATCTCCAGGGCCGAGGAGCACATAATTGACTTGTATCAGTTTGGGGGGATTACCATTGTATGATTAAAACAAGGCCTTGTTCATTTAAACAAGGTCACGTCCAAGGTGTAGGAGGTGTCTCCTGGATTCTGATAGTTTAGCTCTTACATTATGTTGAATATAAAGAATTTTAAACTTCAGTAACCTCAGCCTGAAGCATGTGAGCATGTCTTTCTTTTTTCACCAAAGAAAACATCAAAAAGTCAGCCAACAGTAACTTTTTCATTAAACTGGCTAGGACTAGGCCAGTACTTGTCGGCCCTTGTCTGGAAGTATTTCAGAGGTTAAATGTGTGGGGCACCTTGTGGTGTAGTGGGTAGAGCAGGCGCCCCGTATACAGAGGCTACAGTCCTTGCTGCAGTTGGCCCTGGTTCGAATCCCGCATTGGGCGGCCCTTTACTGCATGTCATTCACCCTCTTTCTGCCTCCCCATTTCCTGTCTCTCTCATACTGTGCTATCAAATAAAAGCAAAAAAGCCCAAAAATATACTTTAAAAAAGAAGTTAAATGTGTCACCTTTATCACAGGTATGTTACTATTTTCCCAATGTTTGTATGTTTTTTTTTCCATTATACTATATCTTTTCTTCTCTCATCTAGATTCTAACCCAGGAGGACTGGAACAAGGTGTTGTACAACGGCATGAAATCCACCTCTCCTGTAGCCGCTCTCTACTTCATCGCACTCATGACCTTCGGAAACTACGTCCTCTTCAACTTGCTGGTGGCTATCTTGGTCGAGGGTTTTCAGGCAGAGGTATAGTGCTCTAATCCGGTGTGATGCATACGTTAGAAACATAGTCTGAAATTATTAAGCTGCTTTGTTTGAAATTCCTCTTAAATGATTGTGTTCTTCAAGGAATGCGTACGATATGGAATTTCTGGGGTGTCAGAGTGTTGGGAGTTCCCTTTTATTAAAAAATTGTAGGGGAATTTATTTCAGTCTTACAGAGTGATTTAACTCTCAGACATTAAACCAAATGATTTCAACATGTGCTCTGCTAGTTTTTAGAGAAAAAAACAGTTTTAAGATTGAAGTATGAGGCTGAATTACTCAATGAGCTATATATTCCAGGTTTCAGTGCAGACACATATAATGTTAATGGTGGATGTTCACACCCACACACACAACAAATTCATGAACGCTGTAGGTAGTGAATCTATAACTTTCCTTGCGCTCTCTGCAGCAGGTTAAGCGAGGACGTGGGATCACAGTAGTCACAGCCCTGAGTTTCCCTCTCTTCTTTGTCTTCATCTCGATGTCATCCTCCTCTCCTCCCACTCTTTCCCACTATCTCAGCAGTCATCCTCATTATTGTTCTGCTCATTTGCCAATGCAGTCATGCCATAAAGAACATCACACGAAAAATATGTCTCCACGACTAGACTGTGCATCAGCCCACACGTTCCCTATTTCATCAGTCTCATGCCTGGATACCTTCATAAGATGTTACCCCCCCCTTCTCCCTTCCTCCTTCCACCCTTCATTCCCCTCACACGCACAACTCCATTGTACAACTATGTTATCCGCCACCGCACAATTGTTTGTAATTATTTTTCCAAGACTGTGAAAAACCAAGAGACGGCAAAGAGAGGGAGAAGATGGAGGATTAATGGATAGCGTTGTTTACAGAGAGGCAACTGGGAAAAGAGTTTCTCTGAACATCTTCAGAGCTACAGGGTGTAAAGTGAGTTGAAACTCATTGAGCAACCTCTCTTCACTTTTCAGCCAGCCCATCTGAAGTATGCAGGACTTTATTCGAGACAGATAAAGTGACTGAGAGAAAGGAATAGTTGGTGAGATGAGATGGGGAGAATAAATCACACAAGTATTCAGTCTGTCTCTGGCTGTCTGCGTGTCTTCGCCGCTCTTTCTTTAAGGGGTGACAAAACCTCTGCTTTCATCTCTGATGCTCTCTGGCTCTTTGTCTGAGAGGAGGGAGGATAGATGAGGGGTGGCAGAGAGAGAGGTTGACAGCCTCATAAAATATGGATTAATTGGAACGGGCTTCTCCTAGTATTGCGCTTATCTGCTGTACAAATATCAAGTGCATGACTGTGGTGAGTGGAATCACATGCAGGGTTGGGTGCATTGACCTGAAGCAGCTTAAGATGAAGGCCTCTCACAGAGGCCAGGAATTGAACTTGTTTTTGTTTCTCCATGTTGACGGCACCACACTGCATTACTCTTGTCTGGGAGGTTATGAGTGTTGATCTCCAGCAATGCTGTATCTCCAGCAATTGGTGCTGTATCTGTATGGAAAGTAACTAATAATGGTATGTAATAGGGTGCTGCAGTGGCTCAAATCCAACTTGCAGCCCATTGCTGCATGTCATCCCCCTCTGTCCACCCTGGTTTCCTGTTTCTCTTACACTGTCCTTTCACAATAAATAGTGTTTAAAGTCCAAAAATATAATAAAACAGAGAATGGCAATAATATCACTTAAATTCCAACAGACACACAGAGGGTTGATGCTGTCAGCTGTTGCCTAGGCCCATGTGCATTCCTCACCCGCTGCTCCCTACACTTCTGTGAGTCACGATTCAAATGATAAGGTAGCATATGGAGTGCTGAGGCTACAGGCGTATCATTTCCTCTGAGTTTTGTCAGCCTGATCATTTGCCATCACCAAAACTGGAATGAAAAGAGACAGCCAACACTATCTGGAGCCTGTTGTTTATATTAATGAGGGTCAGTCAAAGCACTGAATGGATAGAGGGTGGCGTAGTAGGTTTTATAACAGAACCATTGACTAACAGTGCTAAGCTAGATGAGCTAACTATCTTCAGATTTTCCTATTGGCATACAAACTAAAGCAGGTTATAGACTATTAAGATTTAAGTTTAACAGTACACAAAGGGATAGCTAATGCTAACAGATAGCTAATATGTTTGGGGCACAAGAAGTGCTGTATCATAATTTATTTCCCTGTGCAAAAATTGAGAGCAATCCACCTTTTAGCTTGATTAGCTTTTACTTTTGTTGGTATCTTTTGAAAGAAAGAAGAAATGCACCTCCCAAAAGACATGATGTATCCACACTGTCATACTTGTGACCGAGTGTGGAAGCCCAAAGGTCTGTTAGTCTTGTGTTCTGCTCTCCCGCACTGAGCTCGTATATTGTCACAAAGGTTAGATCTCCATCTCCTTTTTCAACTTTACACCCTTTTCTGCAAACATGAAGTTTATTTTTAGTTGTCCAAACTTTCCCTGCGTCAGGGTTGCTAGGCAACGGGTATGATGGTAACTTGAATGATGTGAGCCAAGCCAGGAGAGAAATGGAGCCAAGACACTACGCATAGCCATGCACTTACTTTAAAAGTACTTTTAATGTCCATGTTCTTTCAGACATAAGGCGAGGTGCAGTGTGTCTGTCCTTTTTTGACTTCGTTTATTTTCCTGATTTAGTTCCTTCCTCATCACCACGCTCGTGCTGTATTTCTTCTCCTGTTCTCCATCTCTCTCACTCACTGGGTCTGTCTTTGTCTGGTGTGACAATGTGTCCAAGTGACAGAATCTAATATCCGCTGCAGAGAGTGCAACCACACAAATCTCTCTCTCTTTATGGAGGGGAAGAAGAAAGAAAAAGAGATGTTATTCTTTTTTTATTAGAGCTCTCACTGTGACAATAAACACACACATGCAAACATGGACAATTCTCATTGACACGCACGCACACACTTGACATGTCGGCTGAAGAGGAATGCATCTTTGTTGAGCACACTATGTCCTGAAGAATGCATAGCTGCCTTGTGCTGTCATTACATTCATACTGTGTGTCAAGATCACTTTCACATCGGAATGATCCCCCGACAATGGATCAACTGGTGGGTAAAATATGGCTGTGCATCTCTGACTATTCATGTTTTTGACTGCGTACTTGCCTGCTAGACTGTGTGCACGTGCAGCACTGCACACTGTCCAGGACAGTTTGATATGTTCTGTTGAATGATAGAGTCCTAATGTTACAACATGCTGAACCTCCTTTAACTTTCTCCTCCTGTTCTTGTCGACTGCTGTGATTCCACCTCTCACCTCTGTGCCTCTTTTCCTGTTTGCGCCTCCCTCTCCTGTCGGGCTGCACCCATCACTTCCACTATAGGAAGTGACCAAGCGGGAGGACTTGCATGCCCAGCTGAGCCTAATTCAGCTGCCTGTAGAATCAGGGGTATGTACAGCACTGCAGCTCTGCCTTCCCTAACTAACCGCCTACCCCATTGTCTCCCTCTGCCCTCCCTCACCTCCTGTCCCCTCACCTACGCCTACAGATGCTTTGAGGTGATGTCACGTATCTCTCGATGGCCACAGCTTGGAGGACCTTTGCAGCAGTACTTCTCATTAATGCGTATGCTCGCTTTCTGACGTAGATAAAAATAAGCAATTCAAAGTTATTGATTATGCTTTGTTTTAATGGGTCACTCCACCCAAATTGGAAAAAAGGTTCCTCTATTTTTAACTTGTCCTCAATGGTATCAAAGCCAAGCATATAGTTTCTCTTCTATCCACTGACTTTTTGAGATCTTCGCTGCTGTCAGACCAATTCAATACAGGACTGAAGTGGGAAGTAAAAGCCCAGTTCATCATCAAACAGTATCAAGTGAGTTTCTGGAGTTTTTCCAAGGCTTGAATGAACACGACACTGATGAGTCATCAGGATGAGCAACTGCAATAGAAAATATTTGAGAGGGGCCAGAAGGTAAAGGTTCAAGTCTTTGCGCATAAAAATGTCAGTGGAGAAGTGAGCTACAGCTCACAATGTGCTTTTTAGTAATAAACATTTCATTAGCTGGCTTTAGATTTTGTTGCATCAGCCACTAATGGCAGAGTAACAGCAAAAGCTCAGCCTCTGTAGAAACCAGATGACTGTAGTAGTATTCTCCACAGCTGGAATGTGTATCGCTGTATTTAACGACTGAAAATTATTTCCAGTCTAATTTGAAGTCAGGTTTAAGAAGAAAAAGTATTAGAAAATTTGAAATATGTGAGAATGCTCAGCTGCCTTAAAGCTGCACTATTTGCTGAAGTGAGGAAAAGTTACAGTAAAACAAGAAATTAAACACATTTCTTAACATTTGAACAGAAAAATGTGAAAATTGACATTTGTTTTTTTTATAGGAGAGGTTAGCATGACCATACATCTTGAAAAAACAGCATGAGGTATTTGGCAGATAAGGTAACTTAACCCATAACCCAAAATAAAACTTTAGTGTAGATAAAATAGCTATGAGGCTTCTTCGTTGAGAATATCATTATAAAAATATAAACAAGTGTTGTTCCATTTGTTTTTTTCTTTTGACAATTTGTGTGACTCGGCCCTTTAAAACCAGTGCTTGTGGGAATCATCCTAACAAGATACAACAGCAATACTGCACGGTGATTGGTTTTATCACTGGGAAACAAGCAGTCTCTTCCAAAAGGCCAACAGAAATGAGGAAATGTGGTAAAAGCAATTTGTGGTTGCCCATATTGCCAAAAACAGAGGACCTCCAACGTGGCTGCCAGAGAATGTGTCAGATCATCTCAAAGTCATGTGACCTGCTTCCTGCATGCTGCCCTTGCTGCTGGGACTAACCGGGCCAACTGAGTGACTGTTCACAGCAGTTTAGGAAAGACAACAGAGGGCTTAAACACTTGCATCACTCTGCTTCGTGTGTGTTTTCTTTCTTTTATTTTGGTCATCTTTAAAAGCAGACTCCATCAAACACACATCAAACCCCAGACTGAATGCTCACCTCCCACCAGCCCTCCACTCCTCTCTTTCTTTTCTTTCCAGCCTCGGGGTAAGAACACCACAGTGTTGCTGCCAAAACCCCTCCTCTCTCAGTCTCTGTTTTTTGTGGCTGGGGTGCAGAGGAGACGTAACTGGGCTGGAGGGGTGGAGGGCAGCCAGACGAGAGGTTGAGAGCTAATAAAGAAAACAGGGGAGATGGACTCTGTTTGCATGACTCAGGCTCTCAGGGCAAGGCCAGTACACTCAATGAAATGAGGCCTTTGCACAACAGATGGTTATAAGTTTTGTCTTCATCCTCTAATTCCAAATTCCTCTTGCTCTTGAGTGCTCCACTGTTGTTGTTGCTGTTGTTGTTCTTTATTTTGTTGGGTCACTGAGGGCCTGAGCTTGAAGTGGGATTTTCAGTGGAGTCTGCTGTTTGGTCTAATGGGTGAAAATGTTGCTATAATTTAGTTCTCTGATGTTATCTATTATAACGCACTGCACACTGTGTATTTTGTGCACTTTATGTATTGTAAAACAAGCGAACTGTGAAAATCTTTGGCCATGAAATAGTTTTATGTAATTTCAAGTTGGTGGTGTACACTTTCAGCCAATTTGAAAATGAAAATAAGAAGTTCATGAACACAGTCCCTACAAATACAACCTTCACTTTGATTCAAACATGATTTGATTTTAGAGGTCAATTGAGAGGTCAAGGGCACAGTAACCACACATTGGCCTTGTGAATGCAATATTTCTGTGAGTCTTTGGGAATTTCTTTGAATTTGGTACTAACATTGCTCAAATGCCCATTGTGACTTGAGGTCAAGGTCAGCAAACACTTTTTAGCAATTGTCAATCCGACCAGAAACTAGCCTTAGCGGTGGAGGCAGAAAACTGCAAGGTGGTAATTCTAGTCTTTAGGGAAAAGTCCTGCAAAACAAATGCATATTATTTAAATTAATGTGCATTTAAATAGTTCAGTTAAAGTTTTGTGAGCCCAGGACTTATCATATATGCCTCTTGCGTCATTGCGGCCTATGTCTTTAATACCTTTGTGTTAGTTTAGGGTTGATCTTCTACAGCACAGGTATTATTGTCTTTGAGGCTCAAATGCAGCTGTGGAATACAGTGTCGGTGGACACACACACATGCATACACACAGGCAATTACACCCCTTCCTCCTATCAACAGCCACCCACAGTCTCCCATTTACACCCTTACTGAACAATGTAATTGAGATCCCCCTGTGTGCTGCTGGTGTCTATTATTGTCTGGCTATCAGCAGCACGCCTGGTCTGGCCCATCTCCTGGTCCCACCGCCATACCCAAATTGAGGTGGCAGAGTGTAAACAAACAATCCAGCTATTTCAGGACCAAGGATTTCCCTCGAGTCCAGAGCCCCCTCCGAAGCTATCATCTCCACATTTGTTTTCTCCAGTGAAACCAACCATTGTCTAATATTTGGTGAGAACACTTCCTTCCACTAACCCATCGTGGCCCCTCATACAAAAAGTAGAATCAACATAAACACACGGGTCAGAAATCTAATCATATTAACATCTGTTTCCCTCTTTAGATTAATAGTAAAGCCAGAAAATATAAATGCGCTCCTTGTAATGGGTCTTGTACCAGTCTTATTTAATTCCCTCTCCTCCTTAATCTTTGCCTTTATCTGGAGATGAAAACAAGATGGAGGAAAAACAAACACAAAATCTTCTTTTTTGTTGTTGTTCAAACTGCAGTTGGACGGGGAAGCTTTTTTGTTTGTTTTTTTTTAATCCGCCCTTGCTAGATCTTCTTCAGGGGATTTATTTTCTGACATCTGAATTACGAATTCATGTCCGCCTGTGCCGTGGAAGATGTTGTACGAAATGGATAAGAAGTGAAAAAAAATTGAGAAGATGATGCAGAAAGACAAGACAGAGAAGGAAGAGAGAGCGGTGGAGGACAGCAACAGGAGAAAAGAAGTAATTCTGTCAGATCAAAATCAGACTAGTGTTTTATCAATCCCTCACTTGCAGTCTAATGTAGTATCACTGACTGTTGCTTTTCACCTCTGCAGCCAGTTGTCTTAGGGTTTCTAAACTGCATCATGCACCACTGACATCTTGCTGCACATAGATGCACAACTAGTCCATTTCCATTGGAAATTTTAAGCTGTGAAATCTTCACATATACAAGGAATCAAAAGTCATTATGGCGCCTGAGCTGAGTATTAGTGTTGTTTCAGTTGATATGATGACATCATAATGTCCATGGACACACGTCTGTGTTGAGGTTAAGTGCAGCCTTTCTAACTTTGTCAGTGGTTCATGGGACACTGCTCAGCCAATCTTTGGTCAGTCAGTGAGCTACAGTATACACTGTGGGAAAGTGAGAGAGTGAGAAAGATAGAAAGACGATGTTTAGTTGTTAAAAGGTTGTGAAAATTGTGAAAGAAGATAGATAGATAGATAGATAGATAGATAGCTAGATAGATAGATAGATAGATAGATAGATAGATAGATAGATAGATAGATCATCACTTGTTTTTTCGTGCAAACCTGTCGAATTTGCAACACCAGGTTGATTCTGTTGAGCTGATCTCACCATAAAGCCTCTGGCCTTGCTGTGATTCCACTCTCAGTACATACTGGCTTATACAGTGGCTAGAAATCCCACGGATAAAAGCTCCTAACTGGCCACGGCTCAACAAGAACAAAAGCTAGGATGAAAAACACAAAAACTTTCCTCCCGTTCCCTCCTACCTGAGAAAAGAAGGGGGAAGCGATGAGGCAGAGCACCCACAATGCTTTTGTGCTGATGCTTCTCTGGGTTTGTCCTCACAGCTGTCCTTTCTGTTTTTTAATTTCTTCATTCTTTTGCCTGGTGCAAAACGTGTGAGATAAATGTGTGATATTTTGTCAGTGGTATAATGTAATGTGCTAAAACACTTGTAAATCATAGCTAAATAGAAGTTAACCCAATCCTTAAAGCCTACAACAGCAGTCAGTACTACTGCTACTACACTTTTTAGAAGCCAAGATGTGAAGTCATGACTTTGGGTTGTGATTAAAGGCCTGAAATCTGCATAGTGTGAAGATAGCCAGATGGGCTGGGAGCCAGTTACCCAGACTTTTTCTTTACTTAAGTGAGGTTAAAGAAAGTTTTTAGACATCCAGATACATGAATTAGATGATCCTGTGGAGACATCACCAGCACGACTGACTCCAGTGGAAGCATCTCAAAAAGAAGGCAGTGCTGGCAAACAGTCACAAGAAATTCTGTTTGTTCTATATACATTTCATTTTAGAAGTGTCTCGGTACCTCCTACCTTGGGTGAACCCAGACAAACCTGCAAACAATTTCATTTCTCTGTGAAGACCCATCTGGAGCAGAAGCTGTTTTTTACATAGGCGAGATTTACACAATGACAATGGAGAAGCAGCACCTTGCAGCTTTTGTTTACATGCAACATAGCTGAAGAGCAGCTATTGTTCGATTCGAGTTTGAGAGACTGTAATATTATTTTTCCACTGCAAAGCATCATCAGGATCATTGCTCTGATTAGTTTACACTGGCATTTTGATCTACATCTGGTAGTCACACCTTTTGGAAGGTGAAGGTGAATACACCTCCCCACACCAGTGCTCTGAGATGCAGTCTGGTCTTAGCCAGGTGCTTCATGTTTCATGCAGTGAGCCAAATTTTTTTAAATAAATCAGTCAGTGATATTTAAGTAGATGCAGGACCATGGTAATCTCTGAGTGGCCCTTGAGTTGATTAGCTGCTAGTTCATTAGCATGTTCTCTCCTTAGCTAATCTTCTTACTTTGCAAATTGGGGGAAATCAGTCCGGGGCACACAAATAGAACCTTCAGATGGGAGGAAAAAATGCAAATTGGTGCCTCTAAGATAGCCATACCTAGCATGCCTCCAGTAAACAAATACAACACTACCCACACCCAGTTAGTCTGCAACACTCCTGGGAAGTTGGGAAGTTTCAAGAAAGTCATTTGTTAGTTTAATAAGAGGTGCACGGTGATTAGGTCCTGAGGCTTTACTACCCACAGTTTATTCACTTTGCTACCACAGAGATTTGACTCACTAGGTCGGCATTCCATTAATCCAGCATCCACCTGGCACCCTTGTGCATATTAATGGAGTCTGCAGGCTCTGGCATGGTGCAACAAATACAAAGCCGAAAACTGTGTTCACCGCAGTAGGTTCGTGAGTGGAAGGCAGCGTGAGGCGCAAGGCAAGCAGAGGGTAATTAAGAGCTTGTGGAAAAAAAAATCTGTGAAAGACAGTGAGGATGAGTAGATATGTCAACATGAGATAATGTGGAAGACACACTTTGACATCTCTGTCTGCAACAATGACAAAGCAAAACAATGGCTGAAGACTTCTACTGTTCTGACAAAAGTCAACCTGGATTGCTGATTTCCTGATTGCTCTGTGCCACTGTGAAGTTTGTTTGGAGTGTGCCATGTGCTTGTGTGTGAAAACCGAAGACGTGAAGCTCTTAATGGATCACAGCAAGTATAAACACCTACAGCTACTGTGTTTCTGTGCAAAGAAGTCAGGTCAATATACTGTATCTGCCATGTTCTTTCTGAGAAGTTCCTTGTTACTGTCGATGCTGATTGTGTTTCAGTGTGGTTCTGCAGTGACTTTTTTTCCCACTCTCCTTGCATGGCAACACTTGATACATACTTGATCTTTCTCTCCCTCTTTCTGTAACCTTTGACCTCCGAACTCTGGGATTGGGGAGAGCACACTCTCATCTACCTGCTTACACAGAATGGTTGCCTCTAGTGACTGATCCAAGGTCAGATTTGAGCTTTGACTGAGGTGATATTGGAAGGGGACATACACAGCTGAGCAGGGATCTGTATTTAGAGGCAACTTCGACCCACCTGATTTCTGTTAACTCTAACAAGAAACAGACACTTTCACAGATGTTTTCCTCTAACACGTTGGATGTGTTTGTTTGTTAAGGGTGATGACTCTAAACCGGGCTCAGTCATTGATTGCTTCACACAAAGTATGGAGGATGTTAACGGCAGCAAGAAGGAGCCATCAGCCTCTGCAGGTGAGGCACACACATACACACACCATACTCATGGGTGCACAACACATGCTACATGGCTCCACTGATTTATTTTATCAACAATAGAGGAGAAATGCAAAGGACTGATCTCCATTGTGATTTTCACATCCCCCATTTACCAACACCTGGAAGAGCTTGTACCATCTGAATCACACGGTTAACGTTCCCCTTCCCTGATCTTTATATAAGATCCCTGCAGATTACACACCATGTTGTATAAAGTTTGTGACACTTTAACCAAAGTGGTCCTAAGGCATGTAAAGTACAGCCTGTGCAAACGTTTCCCCACCTTGTCCCAGTCTTCCTCACTGGTTTCCAACCACCTTCAGTGGGCACGTGGCTGCTGTCTCTCTACTCAGCATCAAACCATCAGCTTCATCCATAATTCCTCATACGCCAGTTCCCATCTCCTCTAATTACTGTGCTGCAGGCTGAGCAGCCCAATGGAAACACTGGAGTACAGCTCCCAGACGTACAGTATCATCTCCTCTTCAGCCCTTTTACATGCTCTGTGTAAAAGTGATTACATACTGGAAGAGCTGCGTATACATCTCCTCGGCCTTGACGCGTTCCCCTCCACATGTCATTTATTTGTGTGGCTTCCAAACGTAATATTCTCTTTCCACACATCCCATTAATGCCTTACTGAAATATTCATGTTAGTCAATAACAGTCTGAGGCATCTGTATTTTTAAATATGCTCTGCTGCGTTACTGTACTCGTATAGCAGCCCTTCCCTTTGCACCACCTCTTCCTGCTCATCCTCCTGTTTTTATTCAATTTGGTTCTTTCATTTTCCTCTGATGCTTTTTGTTTCATCACCTTTTTTTTGTTCCTTCTGTTTTATCTCTCACCTCTGTTGTTTTCTTTTCAACACCGCCCTCTTTCATCCCTTCATTTCATCCATTATATGCTCTATTCTTTACCTTAAACTCTGGTCATCTTTAATCTTCTCAAACTCCCATGCCCTTTTCTCCCACCCACTCCTAACCCATATTTTATTCTGTCCATGCCTCTCTTCTTTACTAGTAGTGCCTGTAAATGGTCATGTGGACCTGAAGACCAGCCTGACTCCACCTCTAATTACCCACACGGCTGCCACCCCCATGCCTGTGCCTAAGCTTCCAGTGGGTGGTGACCCCATTTTGGGCTACGAGTCCCGTCGAGGCAGCAATGTCTCCATAGACCCGGCCTGCTATGAAAAATCACCGGTTAGTGCATTTATGATTATTCTCACTTGTACCAAAAGCATGTGACAGTTCTCCAGTGTAATTCCCATGTTCCACAATGTCACAAAGCCAACATTAATATATGTGTGAGGGGATAAGTGCCAGGAATTACTCCTAGCTCCTGCTTTCCACTGAATGTCTCTGGATTCATTGTATTTGCTGATATGTGGGGGGTTTTGGTGATTGATGATGATTAATGTGGTGCACCAGTCTGACACTCTACTTACTGCTGCCTCTGCCACTCTGACAAACTGATTATTGGGATAAAGACCTGAGAAAATAAGCCCAGATCTGCTCCTGTCTGTCTCTTTGTCAGTGTGAATCTGTTTTCAACTCATCTCACGTAAAACTGAATCAATACACTTCTGCTTGGTTATTTACATGAAAGAACACGACCCCTCCTGTAAATGTTTTCTCTCTCCTTGTTTTGATTGCTCTGTCCTCCGTCTGGCACCCTCCTGCTCCAGACCAGTGCCCGGAGCGCCTCTGCCTACGCCCCATGGAGCTCGGGCAGCAGCTGGACCAGCCAGCGGTCCAGCTGGAACAGCCTGGGCCGCGCCCCGTCGCTCAAGCGGCAGAGGCGGCAGTCGGGAGAGCGACGGTCGCTCCTCTCCGGGGAGGCCGGCTCGAGTTCGGAGGATGGGGAGGGTGGAGGAGAAGGAGGAGGTGGGTTGATGGAGGATGACGACGCTTCACTGGCCAGGACAGACTCCATGTCACAGTCTCAGAGAGGCCCTGGGCATCGGAGAATGGAGTCAGTTGAGACTCATAGCTCCATGGATCTGCAGCCTGATACTCTGCTCCAGGTAGACCCCCTGCACCATCCATCATTTCATACCTCTAAGTGGTCTCTAGAGGACAGCTCACAGTATGACTCTTGACTTAGAGTGGTGAAAAAAATGTAATGGATTCATACAAAAACTCCACAACCTGTAGCCCCTGCTCTCTTAACTGTAGTATCTTTTAATGCGCATCTTAAAATTATACTGTCAGTTTTTTATGGGATTCCTCTTTGTTACTCTTACTGGAGTGTTGTTGCTATAGTGATGGCTCTAAGCTTGAGATGTTGCCACAATAAACAAACAAACAAAACACTATCAAATACAAGTGAACTTCTTTCACTCACCTATGAACTCAGAATCAGATGAGTCAGGCAAGCGATCATCAAGCAAAACATCAGAAAAGTTAACTTATGATATTCTAGCAATAATCAGGATCTAGACATGGCTAGATCTAAAGCTAGTATGTGGCTCGACTGCCTCTGGTCAAATCCTGATTTTATGAATGTGATGTTATAGTCTGAGTGATTTCAGCTGTATTCACTGAGGAAATGATAACTTAGAGAAAAAGGCAGAAGAGGACTTCCTTAAATAAACGACTTTGAGTACATGTATGTCTGTTGGCAAACATAAGGCACACTGTGCAGAGGGGAGGAGAGAGATAAACTGTTGGTATCAAGGCTTTTCATGACTGATGACCAGTCGTACATATGAAACAGAGTCGGGGAGAAACCCCCTCCTCAGGTTCAAGTCTGGCCTGTGACTTTTTGCTGCTTGTCATCCTGTCTGTCTTTCTCTTTCACCTCTCTCTTGTGTGTCGTTCACTATGATTGAAATAAAGACAAAAGATTCTCTTCTTGTAGTTTGTTAAAGTATAGACAGTATACTCTGTCACACTCAAGAATAGACTACAAGCAGTCCAGCAGTGCAGCCGTACTAGGTTTTGACTTTGTGTCATTTCACAAGAAAAGATGAAAAATATATAATCTGTCTGTGTGTTAATTTGTAAACTCAACTCTTGTCATTTTAGACTGGGATGGAAATCTGTATCCCTGAGCGCTCAGTGCAGCACTGCAGTGACAAGGGATTACTCCTGATATTTGGCAAAAAGGGAAACTGCTTTATGGCACAAAATGTCTTTCAGAATAATGCAGCACACTCAGCATCATTATCTTTGCAAAGCCAAAGAATATAAGGAACCCACATCGTTTACAAAGTGTAAACCAAATGTGTCAACCAAATATGAACCACAAGACAGAAAATGATTCTTCAGCTTAAACATTCATTAATGTATCTTCATTGATTGGGTTATGGGGACATTGTTTTCATTCTCCTCTCTCCCTGTGTAGGTCCCATATGTACACCACTCAGCCAATGTGCACAGCTCCAGGCCCCCCTCGCTGGGCCACATGCAGCCCACAGAGCACAGCGACTGCAATGGAAAGGGTTCACTATCAGTGCTGGGACCAACACACGTCTCATTAGAAGACAACACTGAGGATGAAAACACAGATGAGGAGCCCAGTCTGGTCAGTCATTGTGCTTGTCTACATGAGCATGCAAATCCACCAATCAGAATGTAGCTCCAAACAAACCAGTCAATCAGAATGCTTATTAACCAACTAACCACTCAGAGTAAAGCTACAAACCAACTAACCAATCAGTATAGAGCTAGAAATAAAAAAAAAAAAAAAATGAAAATAAGGCTACGAGCCAACAATTCAGAATCCAGCTACATACAAACCAATCAACCAATCAGGATAAAGCTACAAAAAAAACAGTCAGAATACATCTACACAGCAACAAGACAAGACAGTTACAAATCAACCAATAAGGACAGAGCTACAAAACCACCAGTCAGAATGCAGAATACATCAACAGTCAATCAGAAAAGAGTTATGTACCAACTAATCAGAATAGAGGTAGAAATCTACAAATCAACCAATTAGAATAGAAGTACAAAGCATTTATTTGGAGCCACTTGCTGAATACAGCAGGAAACATGACCACATAAAAAGCACCAAAGATAACAGAGGGATAGAGCATAAATATTTAAAACCCCTTTTTAATGAACCTTGTTTGATCTATAGGTAGGAATTTGTCTGTATGAATAAAACAGTGCAGCACAGTGACTCTCAATATGCAACAGGAAATTGTGCATTTCTGAATAATGAATGTACTGGCCATCATTTTGTTGATACCTGCAGGGGCGATTCGCCAGATTGTTTCGCTGGCTGGAGAAGAAGCAGCCCGAGTGGTGTCGACAGAGAGACACCTGGTCACTTTACCTCTTCCCCCCAGAGTCCAGGTAGGATTCACACCTCCACTCATCTCATTAATGCTGCACCTTTTCCTTCTTTCTCCCTTTTCTCATGTGGCAGTTAAGCTAAAAATTAAACATAATATTCAAAATAAGCAGCTCTGTTTAAATGATAGTTCTGGCAGGGGAAAGACAGACTCATCTTCTTCACAATAAAGGATGTTGAACTGACAACTGACTGACATCCCATAAAGCTGACTGTAATGGCCAAATGTTTTCCACTGCAATGTGAGCACAGCATTTTCTCCTATTCCCTCCCACATTCTCGCTTCAGAAGTCTCTTTTATCTGCACATTTCTGCCATGTCAGGGGTGAGTAAGCAGGAGCAGGGGGAGGAAGGGAGTTTCTCCTACTGAGTGCTGCGTGTTATCTCAGCCACGTGCTGAATCCATCCGTTCCCAGCCTCCTTCACCCCCCCACCCCCTCTTCCTTCACTCCTCCTCCCCTTCTGGGGCTTTGATCTGTGAGTCGCTGCTATCTGTTTGGAGGATGTGGTTGTGAAGGCAACACCAAGCAAAAGGCTAGCCTCCAGCCTGCCATCGCAACACCACAACATGTTAATCAAACATCAAAGAACAAGCTGCCACCAACCCCACCTGATAAGTTTAATGTCAGCCATCACCTGTGTCACGGCTTGTCCAGTCCAACTGATTCAGTCATTGTTATTAGTGGTATATTTACCTTTTAAAATGTGTTTTGACCCATGTACTTATTTGGAAATTAACATCATACTGGCGATGCTGATAATTTGATGCAGTATCTGTGTGGGTGGGCACCATGGAAAGACTTATGGCACCACCGTTCATCTTTGCTGCCAGTTTACCCCGTGGCCAAAAAAGCATTTTCTCTACAGAGTGTCATTGTAAAAGAGACACTTCCAAAACTGTCTGCTGGATACGTCATAGCATTGAACACAGTTATTGTCGCAGTTAACAGCCATGATCAACAGCATCAATACCAAAAATGTGTCGACATCAATAATTTTTGTCATTTCCTGTGCATTTATATACTGTACAGTATGCATGGCAGCCACACACTTAACAGTGACAGCCATGGATTTATTTTCTATTTAATCAGTAATAGTCACACTGTTTGTCTGCCCTCTGCTCTCTGAGGGAGACTTGTGCACACACACGCACACTTTTATACACACATGGAGCGTACAGCAGAGCAGAGAGGCTTTGCCAGGCACACAACCTGGTGAAGTAACTGTTCTGGACTTTACTAGAAGTGCAATAAAAAGTTTTCACAGTTCAAATCACAAATACAATGGGTTGTAGTCTATTGATTAGTAGCGAGGGCTTTAATGCCGTCGTCACGTCGACCCAGCAATTTTGCCCTCCCAGGTTAAGGTCTGTTCAACTGTTTACAAAACATGAAGTTTAGAATTATTCATGTACAAAACATGTACATCAGTATAAATTTGAATTTTTTTGACCATCAGAGAAACACATGTGTGGTATGACCCATTGCCCCAATGCAGTTGCTGGGTCAAATCTGGGGAAACCACAGATGTGATCGATTTGAATAAACAGCCAAAACTCAAAGAAAATATTGATCAAAATTACATATTCAAAAAGTATAAAGCAGAAACATCTATTTAATTTTAAGAGAGCTGATATGAAAACAGAGTTTTGATGACTGTTGTACAACAGGAGATAATAAAAGGAGAGGAAAAGATCCATGCATGGAGTAGAGCCGCTTTGAAAGTTCTTCATGGTTCCCCTCTCTGCTGGCCATATTATGTAATTTGGGAAAGGTTAAAAGGAAAAGCTCCCTGTAGTCTGTTATTGTCAGAGCATTAAGAAAACTGAAGAGGTTTGGCTTATACCAGGATTCTAGCAGGCTTCCAGTCACAGCAGGCTCAAAGGTTTCACCATGTGGAGAGTGACACTGAGGACACGGGCTCTGCGTGACACCTATCCTGGCCTTGGAAAAACGACGGATGCCTGCCTGTGCTCACAATCACATCAAGAGACAGCGGCATAGTGGGAGGCTCGGAGTACAGTGGCATTCACATGGACTCAAGTTCACCTCAGTCTGCCTTTGTGCTAACTGTTGTCGCGGCTACGACTGATGATTACTGCAGGGGAAGTTTTTAATGAGCGCAGGACCGGGCTGGCTTTGTAGACATACTGTGATCCAGTCTCTGCAATTAGGTGTGTTTGCTGTGCAAGAACAGTGGTCTATCAACACGGAGAGAGGAATGTGCCTGGATTGTGTATGTGGACAGCAATTGATCATAATATGTAGTCGAGGAAAACACTGTCCCTGCTCAGCTCATTCCTGGAGAGCAATCACCGTGGTCAAAGGAAGTGAAGTCATTTGTGTTTCTGGTTTGTTTGGAATGTATAGAAGAAGAATTGGATGAGCCGCTGTAGTTCTTCTGCTCAAAGAGGAGCTGCATCACCGGCAGAAATCGTTCAGCAGACAGTACAAGCAAACATGGCACAGTACTATCTGTACTGTAAGTGACAGGTGATTCTTGGAAAATGAAGTGCAAAAACAACAATGAGATGTTCGAAGATAAAGAAAAGAATTCACCAATCTGCACACGTAATGAGGAAAAACAAAGATTTAGCCTACAGCTTCTAACCTGACCTGTACAGGAATAGAGTTGAGACACAGGATCTGACATCAACTCTAAAACACTGATGCCAGATTCAAAAGGTCAGTAAATATCATCATAGGTGAAAGCTTCACACATTTGTCAGAATCTTTTTATATGAATATCCATGCATCAAGATGGCAGATCTTGATTTAACAGAGGCAAGTATGTTTTTTTTTTTGTTTTGTTTTTTGAGTACAGTTTCTCTTGAGTTGCTGTTAAGTGTTTGTGAGACTCTGGGACCATTTGAACTTGACATTAAAGTTCCCAGTGAGACAAACTGTGGAGGAGGAGCTGTGGGAGGCGTGCCTCTGCCATGTGTCCCCCCCTCCCTCCCCATCTGCTCAAAGAAAACTCATGAATCATGGCTCCAGCTCTGGCTGATGTCAAGTAGGAATTAGCCAATGCAGTTTGTGTAACATATGAATGATAATAATACCTCAGTCAGATGACGCACTCACACATACACATACATTCAATAAGTGTTGACAGAATGGTGTCTGTATATAATTACAACAAAAATCTTCTGTAAACTTAGTCTGAAATGAGCCATCAAAGTAGATGTGATCCACCGTTTAATCCTTCTCCAACCCATATAACAAAGCACTGCCTCTTTCTTTCTCTCTGTTGTCTGGAGCTGAAAGCCCGGGGACCTTTTCAAGTTGGCTAATGAAAGTCAGGCATAATTAATGACTGATTCTACAGCACTTGATTATATTACATTACATTATATTACTGTATGTGAGACAAGCTCTCATAAATTGAATGGAATTTTTCATTACTTGTAGTTTGCACAGGGTGTTTCAGTAAATGTCCTTGTATAGCCTGTGATATAATTTTCGCTTAACATGCCCGCACTGAGCTGCAGTCTGGATAGAAGTTAGTGTTTACATGAGTATTTTCATCTCATTCTTCTTTATACTTCTATTCATGTATAACTGATTGGGATATAATATACAGTTATAGATGCTAGTTAAGCAACTTTATGATCGAAAATTACTTATAAAACATATGGTGTGTTTATAAGATATGATTCACTGTGGTAAAGTTAGTTATCCACAGTATGTGAGATAGGCCAAATGAGCTCCATCTAAACCTGCTTGAGTAGTAAAAGCCTAATCATATTAATGCAATGTAGTAAGAATATTTTAATAATGTAATATATAATGTTAAATCATTCAAATGTGGCATGATTCTACATCATGTCCTTCAGAAGATGCAGAAGATTGTGGCCTTGTATGTAGAGCCTGTCCAGCATTACTGAAACTTTTGGTTTCACTCACTCTGTGGCTGAACGTCGATACTGCAGTGTGGTAACAACACCACCCTTCTCCTTTACCGTCTAAGACATAAACTCTCCAAGTTCCAAGAAGAAGCTTGGGAACCTTCTTTACTGCACACCGTTCATTTTTGTCTGACTACCAGGAATCTCTGCTTTAGCTTTCAAATTGCTGTGGGTAAAGATTTTAGTATCAGACAATCTCCCTTTTGTTCTTACAGTAATCATTAGAGTTGTCTGTCTTGGGCTTTTTCGGCTCACTTGTCCAAAAATCATCTTTAACCTTTTCAGTCTGCTTTCAGGGCCTGTCTAGCCTTTGCTCAAGTTGTCAGTTATCTGCTTTCCATTGATTCAGATTCCATCTCTCAAACTTAATGCAGTTTCTAATACCATAGAGCTTTGTATATTTGTTCACCAACTGGAAAAAAAAACAAATGCTGCATTTCTGGCCTCTCACATAAAGACCTACTTATGCAAAGGAACACAGTTATAATATTACAACATCAATATATTCTGGTGTTAAATACCACTGTGTGAGTACCCCAGTGCTCTGTTGATGGCCCTCTACTATATTCCATCTCTTGACCATATCCTTAGCAGTGATGGAATTTATGTCCACCATTACAGAAATAATAGTCAGCTAGACAGATAACAAATCCTCTTATACTGTAAAGTGATCTGATATTATACCCATGCTGCAACTTGTTCTAATTCCTGGCCACTACCAATGTTTAAAAAATTACAGCTCATGTAGTGTTTTTCATGTAGAGGTATTGTCTTAAACATCACATATGACATGTAATTTCCTGCAGTTCTTTTCTGCAAGACATGCATTTATATGTGTCCATGGTTATTTTTAGCTATATATATGCAGTATGTGCACCTGCTAGGAGGTGTGGATTTGCTGTACAGCTGTGCATATACCTCTACACCTCCTTAGATCATTGGTTTATATAAGTCTAAACTAGTTATCTAAGGGATTTTTCTTGTTATCATACCAAAACACACAAGTTTTGGTAAAACTGCTTGTCTTAGTTGCACACCATGTGTCAAAGTCCATTTCCTGTGTCACATAAGTTGCATATTTCTATTTATCTTTTGTCAGGTTTCGGATCCTGTGCAATAAGATCATCACCCACAAGATGTTTGACCATATTGTGTTGGTCATCATCTTCCTCAACTGCATCACGATCGCCATGGAGAGGCCTCACATCCACCCCAACAGTGCTGTGAGTGTCAAACACAACTCCTACAGTAACTGTTCTGTCTGTAAAGTCTGTAAAAATGTATGAGTTCACCATGAGTGCAGACAAACAAAGAAAGGAACACACACACCTAAATATAAAATGACTGGTGTAGTTTAGAAACGGAGCATTGTGTTAGCACAAAAACCTGTTTGACTGTGCACCAGAGGCTTTGGGCAGTGTGTGCTGTACCCGAGTATCTACTGCTTTCATCAGTACTATCACCTCTTTAGCTGATGTACCATACCAGATAGAGGAGGGCTGACTGAAAGCCTTGTAGCAACACACACTCACTATGTCATTTACTCTGTCTTTTTTTCTTTCTTTATCTGATATAGGTTGGTAAAGATATGAGATGTAAAAAAAAAATTATATATATTGATATATATCATTATATATATCTGTGTAACATGAACACCATTAAAATCACAAAATCCATCACAGCAGCTGCACCAGCTGTTTTTAACAATCAGCTGTTAGCTTACGAGCTAGCTGCTGTGCCTGTGAAGGTGGACAGATGGAGTGGATTAAAATGTGGCTTTCCACATACACACATTTATGCAGGTTGAAGAGGCATGCTGATGAGGTTTTGTTTTTTTACTGAAGATTTTATTGAACTTACAGTAACTACGAGTGTAGTTCATGTCAGCTCGGGTAATCTTCAGGTTTCACTACACCACTCTGCTGTGTGTGTGTGTGTGTGCAGTGCTGACACACATACACAGAGCTAAGGAGAGATTCTGCAGGCTCGATGCAGAGTTGGGGGAAAATATGCATTTTTAAAAAAAAAAAAAAAAAAAAAAAAACTGATCTGCAGAGATCTTCTCCCAAAAACATACGGACCTGATTAAAACAGTAAAAACACAGCTTCACAGTAAAATCCAGGGTTTCTCCAACAGACACAGGGCGTCAGAAGCAGCAGAGGAGCCTGGATGGAAATGCTTTAATGGGAGAACCCTGATAGAGCAGAGTTCTTTGGAAGTACATACAATTTGTCAGCTTCCTGCCATGGCCGTCATGTCCAGTCTGCACCCCGGGGGCCATTATTGAAATGAGATGGAAATATATGACATAGCAACCATGCCAGAACAAGAGAATGAGCATTACAGTTTGGAGCTGTGATCCTCATTGCTCCACATTTCAAGTGCTGAAACAGTCATCAAATGACGCTGTTTGTTTGTGTGGGTTGTTTTGAATTAATGAATCCGATTGTGAATCGATTTCCACTGGCTGATTCCGTTTTGCAGTGTGTATAACAACCAAACATGTAATTAATCACTCCCCTGCTGCTCCTTTGAAGTAGGCTACCTGCTATATATCACACATGGTGATAACAAAATAAAAGACACATGTTATATTCCCTGAATAGAAATGTCATTGAGATAAAGTGTTTTAGTCACAGCCTTTTAGTGTGGAATGCAGGCTGAATAATTAGTTTATTGTGCTGGAAATTATGTCACGCTCTTTGAATTTGGGTTGCAGTCCATTGCTGTTTTGATTTGGTGCCGGAGGTTGCCTGGATACTGTCTTTCCTGTAGCTCAGTGGAAATGATTGGGATGATTATACCGCCTATTATGATGTATTATTTCTAATTGAGCTAAGGGACTGAACTGTCTGGAGCTCTAAATTGAATTATATCAGAATCAACAGTATAGCTTGAGATCAATCTAAGTATTCAGCAGCCACGTCATCTGCTCCAGACAGAGTTAAGATTCAGAGATGGTGCTGCAGACTGGACTGTGATCAAAGCCTTCCATGAGGTGTGGGTTGACTCTTGTTTTTGGTTGCTCAGGGATCCAGGAAGAGTTTGTGATTGTATGATTGGAAACTACGCTCATTATACAGTTGTAGGATTTGCATTCCATTAAAGTCAAGACGCATATTGAACCACTCAGGTGTCTGCAGCTTCCAGTCTTCAATGCCTGGTGGAGCTTTTGCCACTTGAGGCTACCTACTGGGAGAGTTTAGTGCTGGGTTTTGTTTTCTCTGGCGTGCGATGGAGCATAATGCCTCTCAGTTTATGTCATAGCCTCCACCATTGTGATCGTCATTACTTCAGACCAGGCTGAGCAGGAATAAGCTCTTGAGGGTGATGGCTTGTACTTCCCTTAGCTGTGGTCAGACAGACTGCCAAGCATTTAATTTAACTTGGAATAATGACACCACCATTGGAGATAAGAGGCAACAAGGAGACATTGTTTTAGTCAGTTTGATTAACATAGTTCATTTAGGTCCAAACTGTAAATGAGAAATGAAAAAGAAAAAGAAATGAAAAGCAGGAATTACATTTCATCTGTAAATTTGATCTATTCATATCCACTTCACATCGGCTGTTGCACCTCACAGTTGTCATGACGCACAATGACAAAGGTTTTCAAACTTTATCAAAATTCTTATTTAAATCCTAATCACGGCCTTCCCTACCTCCCTGAGGCAATTTACCCAGTGTTCAATTATTGATAATAATATCACTTATTCCCAGTGCCATTCAGATGATTATGCAGTTCATTTGCTGTATAAAATAGGTGAACATTGACAAATTATTTCCATATGTATGTTGAAAAATAAGCTTTCTGCCCTAAGCACCAAAGCAGATGCCCTGTTTAAATCTTTCCTGCAGTGCTAATAAAGAGCAAACTTAAAGATTGCCTCCCAGCCATCATTAGTGAGTGCGATAGGGATGTTTGTACAAAGATGTTTTCATTATGAGGAAAAATATCTCCCTGCTACATTATTCATCTGTACACTGGATCAACTTAGAAGCAAATGAGACAGCAGAAAAGCATGCGTATAACAAAAACTTGAGTTTTAAATCATTAGAACTATTAGCATTTATATTATCTCTGCTCTTTATGTTTGACAGGAACGGATCTTCCTTACTTTGTCCAACTACATCTTCACAGCGATCTTTGTAACTGAGATGACCGTAAAGGTAAGAGGTTTACACCGATACATGGCATTTTTAACAACTGTAAATATGAAAAATGATTACTTCACTTTCTAACTGCAGATCTTATTTTTAACTACTGATTATCCATGTGATAGGATGCCATATACTCACACATGCATGTAACTTACATCCTGTTTCCTCTTATGGTCATCTTTTTGAAGGTGTACATATTTGTTTTGCCTTGTTCGCTGAAGTCATCGCTGACCTGTGCTCTTACTCAGTTGAGATCAGCTCTTGTGCCACAAAATATCTGATAGCTGAGGATTTTTTTGGTCCTACGCAAACGCTGGTTGCCTCATATCAAGACCTTTCATTTCCCCACAGGCTCTGAAAGTAACGCAATGTGACACATCTGCATTTACTCACAATGTAGAAATTTTTTGCATAAGATGGAGAAACCTGTGCCATGCTGAAAGGCACAAAAACACAAAGAAGAGTTAAGAGTGGGGAGAGGAAGAGAATCGGGGAGCGACACAGACGCACACACACACACAGGGCTGTTTCATAATGCTAAGCGGAGAATAGTCTCGCCAGTATTCAAATGGCCCAGCTTTAAATGGAGGTCCACGCAGGCATGGGCAGGAGCGAGCGGAGGCAGAGGGGAGGGAAGTCTCTGTCTCTATTTTTGGTCTCAGTACAAATGGGTGGCTCATGAACGTGGAGCCTGTACACACACACACATAAACAGACACACATACAAAACACTATCTAACATTTAATGCCCAAATAATCTTTTCAGCAAAGAAAATGAACACTGGTGGACGGTCACCAAACATGACGCCAAATCAAAGCCTTTATTTTGCGTTCTAAGTAACACAATGTTGCCAGCAGTGGAAAAACCATTAAGATATTTTATCTACACTACAGAAGAATAAAAATTGGACGACATAAAAATACTCCATTATGTGAAAGTCCAGCAACAGTAAATGTGAAGTTGTTCGTCAAGTTAAAGTCATGTGCTCCAATCCTTTAGTAAGTTCAGTTTTGAGGCACTTGTACCTGACTTGCATTATTTAATCGCCCCATAGTTACAAGTCACTTTTCAAATTTAAGAAAACAAAACAAAACAGACATTAAAAAAAGGTTTTCCACCCTAGAGATTTCCCCTGTAAACTTCTCACAAGGTTTTATTTAAATAACTGCTCAAGGCACAAAGGAGTTAAATTATCCAAAATTGCAAAAAAAAACAAAAAAACAAAACAAAACAAAAACTTTCTATGTCCATTGTTAAAAGAAAGATTCCTCCTTTAAGTTTCTCAGCTGGTTTTATTTAGGTGTTCCAGGCTGAAAGAGGTAAAGTTATCCAATCCTTCACAAAACAGAATTGATTAGAGAAAAGTCCAAAAAAGAATGCAAAGATCAGAATCACACGCTCAGTCAGATCCATCTATAATCCTTTGAAGGGGATCAAACCCGAGATTATGAAGCACCTCACTTTACTGAACTACTGTGCTCCTCACCATAGACACAGCAGTTGTTAATTATGTGTGATAATGTGGCAGTTACTCTGCATTCTGCTAATTACACTTTTGCATGCAAGACAAGATTTTACATGATAGACTTTTAATTTAGATACTGTATATTGACGTTGTTGCACAGATAAACAAAAATCTTCTTCCAGCAAAATAAAGTGGAATATGTTCCTTTGAAATGTAGTGTAGTAGAAGCACTGTATAAAGAGCATAAATATTCATATATATATTTGGTTTTATTTATTATTTATTATTATCTGAACTCTACAAAGTGAAGTATAGACTGGCCCAAAAACCTGTTTATATTCATATAGTTGATGGGCCTCTTTGATGATTCCCCAGACACGTCATTCATATACAGTATATACTGTTATGCACTGATTAGCATCAACCAAAGTAAATTATCTTCTACCCATCTCTCTATCAATCTGTCTCTCCCTCTCTCTCTCACCCTCGCAGCAGGCAAAAAATCATCGTCTCGGCCTCCTTGCTTAATAAGTTTGAGCTGAAAAACAAAGTCAGCCAGTCTCCATTATTTTCTGGAATGCAAATTGCTTTGTGGAGTGGAACCTATAGAATTAGAAATGAGGTTTGGAAAGCTTGCAGTTTTTATGATCTTCTCTGCCAAGCTCCAAGTAAACAATCGCTCCACAAAGTCAATAAGCTGTGCATGTGGGACATTAAGCGTCAACTCTTTTAATAAATGCAAAAGATGGCTTGATAACAAATGTGCACCCGCACAGACGAAAATAGATATTGAATTACTGATTCGAGCATCATTTTCTGACATCATTATTTGGAGTTAATATTTATCCTTTGATGCACTACACTCGATTGTTACTGCGGCAGTTTAAATAACATACAGCATCTCCACTGTGCCACCTCTCTGTCCCTGCTTGTGTCCAGATTGTAGCCATGGGATGGTTCTTCGGGGACAAGGCCTATCTGAGGAGCACCTGGAACATTCTGGACGGGATGCTGGTGATGATTTCTGTTATCGACATCCTGGTGTCCCTCATCTCAAACTCGGGTACCAAGATCCTGGGCATGCTCCGAGTGCTGAGGCTGCTGAGAACTCTGAGGCCTCTACGGTAAGCAGCTCTCCCAGGGGTGTTAAAATCTATAGACAAACAAACACACTCAGAAGGCCACACCTGTTCAACTGTTAATACACTCATAAAATGAAGTCTTACCTTTGATACTATATGATCTTACACAAATCTGGTGGGCAGATGAGCATATATGTAATATACAGGTGTGAATCTCTCCATGTCCCTCCTAGGATGATAAAATCCCAATTTGTTTCACAGAGGAACAAACTGGGCTTTCTCTCAGTGACATGGAGATGTTTGTGTATTTGTGTGTGTGTGTGTGTGTGAGGTGGTGTGGGTGGGAGATTTATTTTCCATTCATGCGTGTGTTATTGTCAGTGTGTACACAATTGCACAGTTATGTTTATTTGAGCGGAAATAAGGCGGAAATCACCAATTTGGAGATGTTTGTACTCTGTACTCTTATCTCTAAATATGTGTGTGAGAGAGAGTGACAGAGAGACTGGGAGAGACAGGGAGAGCAAAGAACAATGTGTGTCTTTGTGTAACATTCATCAAAGTATTCACATGTGTGTGCAGTCACTTAGTTTTAGCCTGTGAGTGTGTGCTCGCATGTGTGCAGCCAAGTCACGCTTGACTTGGCTCACAGTCGCATGCTCCGCGTCTTTCATGGTGTAGGGGAGCTCTCGAGGCTTTGCCCTTCTTGAATATTTACCACAGTTCTCAGGCAGAGCACAAAAAAATCAAATATTCATTTTCATCCTGCCAAATTTACCCACTAAACACTACTGATCCTTTTCTTTCTTCCTCTTGCTTTGTTAACTCTCAGGTTTGACATGAAAGTAAAATCTGGTGCCAGCACTCTCTTCAAAGTCTTACTTTCTTCTTTGAATAATGTTTGTGTGTCAGCTAGTTGTGGAATTGTATGTGTTTGACATTTGGTTTATGTGTATTTGTAGTAGGTATACATGGTCCTTTTTTTGTGGCCATAATGTGGAATGTCACAAACTGATCAACTGGTTTTCTGGCAGGGAAGCAGAGGAGCACTTCCGATACACTGAGTGGGTCTCTCAACAGATGCACAGTGACTGACTGTGACCCATGCTGTGTTAGTTTTACTTTGTCAGTTCGAATGAAAGTTAAAAGACAGTGGGGATCTATATATATTAATATGTGAGGGTACATTTTCACTTGTTAAATTCATACTGCACCCATGACAAGTGTACCTACTTGTATGTGTCAGCTTTGCTTTGTGACAGAGTAGCGAGTTATCCTGATAACAGTTGGGATTAGCTGGAGCCTCCCTGTGTCCAGCTAATGGGTTTGAAGAGACAGAAGCAGTTAGACACTCATGCAATATTTAAACTAACTCTCCAAATGTATTTAGAAGAAAATATAAAAGTGATGGTTTGGGGAATGGTGTTAGAAAGAATGTCCACACAAAGCTAATTAGATAAGACATCTTCTTTTTTTTCATTTTCTTCCCCCAAAGGGAATAAAACCAGGGATAAACAGACCCTTTACAAAAATGATGACCATAGTCAGCTCAGTGTGGGGCGGGGGCTTTGTGCCAGTACATGTCAAGAACCTGTCTGGTCATTGGCTGGTGTCTTTTCTTGCCTTTGTGGACTGTTTTTTAATTTCATCATGTTCCCTCGGCCGTTGTAACCGATGTAAATCTAAGTCATTTACAACACATAGGTCCTCAGACTCCCAGATCTGGTGTGGTTGCCACCATGGACCTTATTATTTGAAAACTAGCACTTTACATGAAACTACCAAGTGGAATGTTAATGTGGCATTTGAATATGAACTTGCTGTCACACAAGTGGCTTTCTAATTAGATCTGGTGCAGCGGTGACAAATAGAGCACTCGAAACCAAACGAGTACCTGATTTTCACTGCTACTTTCTCTTTGTGCAGATCATTATGCTGTACACCCTGTGTTATTTAATCCCCACAGGGCAGCAGGGCTGAGGGTGTGTTAATCTTGTGCAGGGGAGGTTTTAAAGTCAGAGAATGTGTAGCAATTACAGGAGGAAATTGAACAATAAAAAAACAAGAGCAACAATTTCTTATGATGCCTTATGTTGATGCCTCATGATGTCTTATGTTTGAGAAATACAAAATGGCAGAGGGAGAAATATGATCAGGTGGAGAGGGGGTGGCAGTTACTGTAAATTACCGTAAAATCAATTCAATAATTTCAATTTTCGATTTAAATTTTCAATCCAAAACATTTCACAGAGTGAAATTACTCCACGGGCTCCAACAAATATTACAAATTTTCGTAAAGTTTGGTTTGTTTAGTTAGAGATAGTTCCTCGCTCATTTTACACTTCAAGTAATGGCCAGGTTGGGCGGTCAGGTGGCTCAACCCTGCAGAGCACAGCCCATGTAGGCATAGTCCTCACCACAGTGGCCCGGGTTCGAATCCGAATTGTGGCTACATGTCATCCCTGTCTCTCTCACCCTGACTTCCTGTCTCTCACATAAAAAGGTAATGGCCAGTTTGAGTGCTACCATTTGCGTGGAGTTGGCTAAAGATTGACAAGGGTATAGCTCGATGAGGCCGGACCCTCACACCATCTTAGCTTCAATTTGAAGATTTTAATAGAGTAGTGATACAGAGGCATCAGTTTTTGCATGACTATATCATTATTATTGTCATGTAGTTGCAATGTTGACTTTAAAGAGTGCAGGCATCACAATGACATCTTCTCCCAGAGGCTATGTTCACCAGAAACATCTTTTCCTTATTTTAGCCAAACATCTCCAGCACTGTGATGTCTCTGATTGATGTTTAGTGTTTTTCTGTAAGTTTGAGGAGTTGGCAACTTCAGATTTTGGTAGTGTCCCCACCAAATTATTGGCGCTATTCATATTTTCTTAGAGTTGCACACAGTATGGTATTATCCTTTATTGTATCTTATACCACTGATTAACAGCCCTGTAGTTGCACCACCATCCAAAGCAACAAATACTGTAGTTGCAGTACCAGGAATAACTAGGAGATGCTTGTTCTAAAATATCTTTTGCCTAAATATTTAGCCTAGTTTCACTCTTTTGCATGCACCTCTTCATGGCAACAAAAAAAACAACTGCTTCATAAGTTATTAAGGCCAACTGAAAGAAATAGCTATTTTGCACTATTGTGGTACACATGCTAACAAATTCTGCCTGGTAACTAATTTAAATATGGAGATTGACCTGGAACAAAAGTATTGTAACATTGTACAGGTTTTCTGCTCGTTCATAAAAACAGAAATCAAAAAACTTCTCAATCGTCATGATTAATGAAGGCCAGAGGAGGCCCTGAAAGTCGACGAACAGTTTGGATTAGTTCATGAGAGATGTGTGTGTTTTTCTCTGCCTGTTTGAAGAGGGTTGTGCTCTGTCAGAAAAGGTGATGTCACACACTTCCCACTGCAACAATTAGAGTTTTGCAACATTTGAATCTGTGTCTAATGACAGTGGGGTGTTTTCTCATAACTCTGGCTTATAGGGAAAACTCTGTGTAAATAAAATGAGTTACACTTCAGATATAAGTGCACTCTATTCTCTAAGCAAACAATCCTTGTTATTCTGTTTGAAAGTATGTAATTCATTTTAATTTGAAAATCCTGATGACCACAGAATTAGGCCATACTGCGCCTATCAATGTTTTTGCCATTTTTATGAGGGCAACTTAAAAAGTTCAAAACTTTTTCCTCTGAACCGTCAAAAAATGTGCCTGTTAAACACACTACAGTGCAGCCGCCACTTTGTCATCCACAAAGCTTCTGTGTTAGCTTCCATATCAGCTTGTTGTCACTTGGGTTCGATTGTGGTAGACTCACACTCGCTGGGTATTTGAATTAAATATGAACTTGTTTTTGTTTTCACCTCTAGCAGCTCAGTGCACGCGGGGGTTCACACAGGCAGCACTGGAGCTGCTGACACTGCCTTGGGAATAATAATCAATCATCATCATTTATGTGCTCACAAGCTGAAGTCCGTGGCAGCTCGTCACTTGTCACAATTTAGAGCTACGTCTGTTGAAGTTCATGTAGGGAGATGACGCAAAGAGTTTGCCCTCAACTGTTGTGTGTATTCTTGCATTGGTTTCTACATATGTATGAATATTATTGCAACAAGCAGGCAATGTTGCATGTATAAGTGTGTGTGTGCAGGTGTGTGTCTAGAGATATTAATGACAGCATTACACTGAACAAGTGAGGGTAGTCCACAGGAGTGCAAGATCATGTGTGTGTGTGTGTGTGTGCATCTGTGCGTGTGGCAGAATGATGCATCAGCTTTGGTTAAGAAGGCACACACACACACACACACACCACGGCAGTCTTTCATCAAGCCCACAACCTGAGCTGACGTGGGGCCTCGGGGGAAGGGCCAGAAGTTAGTACCCTGTCTCACCAAAAGTCATTGTTATGTCACCCAGCACCACCTCCACCTCATTAACAATCCAACCAAGAACCAACCCCCAACACCATCCACCCCTCCCGTTGATGCCACACTCCCCGGCTTCATTATAGGCAGACTGATCTAAACAGCTTTGTGGTGTTTGTGAGGTCAGGGCTGGCCAACAGGTCTGTTTATTGATAAATCCCCCCTGTTGGTGACCCCTGTCAGCTCAGCCTTTGAGCTCATCCATCACTTGATGATGATGTACTTACCCCAAAGGCTTCCATATCGGCTACTTTCTGTGCTGTCTCCCTGGTGTGTACATTTTTGATCCTTTGTATCTGACAGTGCTGACGGTGACCAATTAATCCAGCACATAATTACCATTCTTCAAGATTATGTTTGTTTGACATGTGAATTCATTAATGCGCAGTTTGAAATTCCCTCATTTAGTGACGACAGCGAGAAGCGGCCAGCGGTAAAGTGTGACAGCTGAGGAGGAAGGGCGGCTGTAGGTTGGAAAAGAGACGAGCAGGAAGGAATTTACACAATAAGAGAGAATGAGAGAAGAAGTTTAGACAAAAAAGCAATATAGCAGCTGCCTCATTTTTTATTCCCTCTGCATCCCCCCCACCTCACCAGCAGTCCTCTCCTCCCTCTATTCCCTATTTCGATCTCCCAGCGACGCTTAATTACACCCAGTGTTTGCACTGTGGGAACACGCCTGCCACTTATTGCCCTACTTGTTGTTCTCTTTCCTCAGTGTGAGGGATATGCTGCTGGAGGAGCATGTGTGCGGCACACGCCTTCCCACTTTGTATATCACACAAAACAAGGACATGCTGTCAACTGCCGTGAAATTATGCAGAGGTAGATTAGAAGAAGGAACAAGAACTAACTTTTCTCCCTACGGCTGGCTCCATCCAGCTCCTCCTCATCCTC